>JBBPBX010006353.1:53534-68798 GCA_038048925.1 Garcialebias charrua
TTGTGTTACTTGTATAAGCATTATTGAATCCAATGTTATTTCAAAATAATGATCACTTCTTCATATGATGAATCAAACGTTGAAAGTGAATTAATATGTCAGACTGAACTCCTCAGTTTGTTAGAAGTTAGAACACAGTTTTAATCAGTTGTTTTATGAAGCTGGCTCCAGTCTAATCTGTTCTCTCTCTTCATTCTAAACAACTTCTTAAAAACAATCCTCTCTTCCAAGTGACCTTCATGCACTAACTCTTCCACTGGTTCGTTTGGACCAATCGGGGAACAAGTCTGATCACAGATCCTTTCTTAAAGTTCTAAGCTAAGCTGGAACTGACAGAGTCGGTGGTGGACCTCAAGCCATGAGGTTCCCCAAAGAGCTGAATGAACACCAGTCACACGCTAAGGACACGTCATTCAGTTAAAGACCTATAACATGCCAAGTTATAAGTCATCTTCAAGAGCTGAATAAATTCCTTCAAGTAAGCTTTTATCTTGAAAAGCCAAACCGGAACTGAGGTCGTTACTTCGGTGAGGTGGAAACCGTCTTGTGAGTGAGCCATTGCAAAAATGGACGCCGGTCGCCTGTAAACCGTAGCACGAACGGACAGTTCGTGCATGTGAGGTTGGGACAAGTTTACCGAAGCAGAGACCAAAAATCTTTGCACAGGTAAAATGTCGATGTCCATTCGACCGAGTCGAGCGGAAGCCACTGAGGAACTGCCATGTTTCTGGTTAAAACACGTCAAGATAAAGCCTCTCCTCATCCTTCATTTTCCTCATCCTCCATTTTCTCTACTCTGAAACTTTCTTACTTTAAGTAACTAAACTTTAAGTTATTGTGCCAGCAGAGATATAAGTTATTAAAACCCATAACTTTATTTTGTTGTTCCTATGAAATTACGGACGCGTATTTCATCTGCTGAAATTAATTATAGGAAAAATGATCAACCAATCATGTACATATGTTGTGATGTAATTTACAATTATGTTAAATAAATGGTCCAGTCCTGCTGTGCCAACATACGTTTAACGTTTCCTGTGAATTACATCTGGTCAAGGTATAGAATTATAGGTATTAAGCTGAAAAAGAGAGAACTCGTTTAATTAATTATGTATTTTTGTGTCAGTCTAAACCCTGCCAATTTATACATCTAAAATATAGGTAAGTCAGTAAACTGACCCCCTCCTATATTACTACAAATGTGATGCATAAACAGCGCAAACAGTATGGGATGTTTACACATCAAAAACGTGTAAAAAAAAATATGTGTAGATATTGCATAAACTACGTGTTAATGTGTAAACAACACATATTTAATGTGTTATTTTAAGATACAAATTTGCCTGTTTATGTTCAAATCCTGGTCCGGGGGCCTTTCTGTGTGAAGTTTGCATGTTCTCTCCGTGCATGCGTGGGTTTTCTCCAGATACTCCAGTTTCCTCCCAAAGAACAAAAACATGCATGTTAGTCTGATTTGTAACTCTAAATTGTCGCAAGGTGTGATTGAGAGAGCGAATGGTTGTTTGTCTCATTTGTCTCTATGTGTCCTTGTGATAAACTGGAGACCTGTCCTGGGTGTACCCCACCCCTCGCACAGTGATTGTTGGACATGGGCACCAGAAACCCCCGTGACCCAAAATGGAAGAAGTGGGTAAAAGATAATGGATGTATGGATGGATGGATGGATGGATGGATGGATGGATGGATGGATGGATGGATGGATGGATACATATATAGGCTACATAATACACTGCCTGGCCAAAAAAATAATCCACTGGATTTAACTAATAAAACAGGTACAAGCTTCCTATTGGATAATTACTGCATGGGTGATTATCATTCAGCCGGTAACAACTTATTTAACCCCAACTGGTGCAATGAGTTGCTTCTCATTTCTTAAAAAAACATGTTTAAAGACACATTGCGTGGTCGTGGAAAAGATGTCAGTTTGTGTGAGAAAGGTCAAATCATTGGCATCAAGCAGAGAAAACATCTAAGGAGGTTGTAGAAACTACTAAAATTGGGTTAAGAACTGTCCAACACATTATTAAAAACTTGAGGATAGTGGGAACCCATTGTCTTCAAGGAAGAAATGTGGCCGGGAAAAAAACATGGCCTACTGTACAAGCCTGTGGGGGCAGTGCTGTGATCTGGGGTTGCTGCAGTTGGTCAGGTCTAGGTTCAGTAACAGTATGTGCTCAAAGCATGAGGCCAGCTGACTACCTGAATATACTGAATGACCAGGTTATTCCATCAATGGATTTTTTTTCTTCCCTGATGGCACAGGACTATTCCAAGATGGCAATGCCAGGATTCATTGGGCTTAAATTGTTAAAGAGTGGTTCTGGAAGCATGAGACATCATTTTCACACTTGAATTGGGCACCACATAGTCTTAACCCCATTGAGAATATTTGGAATGTGTTGGAGAAGGCATTGTGCCGTGGTTAAAATCTGTTATCAGCGATACAAGATCTTGGTGAAAAATTAATGCAACACTGTATGGAAATAGATCTTGTAACATTGCAGAAGCTTACTGAAACAATGCCACAGTGAATGCATGCTGTAGTCAAAGCTAAAGGCGGTCTAACAAAATATTTGTGTGTGACCTTTGTTTTTGGTGGCAACTTTTTCTTGACCAGACAGTGTATGTATATATATATATATATACTGGATGGATGGATATGAGCAACTATGCCAAGTTACAAAAGTGTATTTGCCCAATACTGTAACTCAGTAAATCTGGTAAGTTTCAGATTTCCCAGCTTTTTACTAGCTGTAAATGAAGCAGTATCTTTGGAGCGGTAAGAAAGTCTTAGAAATCACATTCACAGCCATTGATCGTTTGTATGTGCAGAATATTCCAACTTATGCAATTTGAAGTGTCTACATTTGAAAATTAGTTTACTCTGTGAATCTTATGCATTTATGGATCTTATTGTACACATACAAATTTTGTCACATGCTATTTTTATGACAATTTATCTCCAGACACATCTTTCATGATCTGCTTTTATGATTACTTTCTGAACCTCCCTGTCTTGTTTATGCTTATTCTAAATTTTGTCTCATACCAAATATTTCATGAACCAACAGAATATATGTTTTTTTTAATATTGTACGCATACATTTCTGCAGACCAACTCATTTTAACCAGCAGAGCTCTGAGTCACCCGATACAACCAACCTCAGTGTTTCTCTGAGGGGTTTTGTCACAAATGAGCAAAAAAGTAAAGAGTAAACAACAAGCAGCCAGATTTGGGTATAAGCTCTGAACTTTCCATCTCTAAGACTCTCAGTCGCTCCATGCTTCTTTACTCTTTTCCTTCTTTCTTCTCACCTGCTTTTATCCAACTGCACCAGCAGATTCAAAGCCATCATCATGGTGCAGAATATGAAATATTCTGTTGACATTTCATTATTTATGATAGGCTATCTGGTTTTCTTCTTATGGAAATGACTCTTCATGTTGACATTTGCAAGGCATCAATGCAGTCTGAGCTACATTTTGGGCACCCAGTCTAAATGTCCAACTCTATCTTTGTTTAACGATTGGAAACTTTTGTGCGTGACAAAAACAATTAAAAATAAAAACAGAAAAAGGTAAGGAGACACAGTTTCAGTCAGTTGTAGATTTTTCCCAAAAGCCATAACTCTTCCTTATGCCTTTTTCCAATAGTCATTCTGATTACACCCCTCCTCCCCTGTTTCCCACTGTTAACTGTTGGGAGTAGCACCCTAATGATGTGATTTTAGTAATCAGCAAAACTCCTGTGAGCTCTGAATCTGCAGTCCGCTGAGAGGAGAAATGATTTCCTTGCAGTCGTGCAGCCATGGCCTGCTGACGCCATCCAGATACATTCATTAATCACACACACACACACATTCTGAAGGTGCATTTTCTGGGAAGCCATAATACTCACTCCATTCAGAGTGAAATGCAGAGTTGATCTGCAGGATAAGAAACTTTCTCCAAGCAAATTATGTTTTTATTTTTTTAGCTGAACAACAAAACATGAAGCTCTGATAAGAGTTTGATTTTGCAGATGGCAAACTGTTTGACTATGTGAAAATGTAAGTGGTGTGTGCAGAGCCCTGTAGGCTTTTCGGGGGACCCACAGATGGCTGCAGTGAATATTTACTCATGCGCATCATGTGAAGGAAGCTACATGCCAAGCCGGACAGATGCTACATACAGTAAGCAAGATTTGTGGTTTCCCTGAAATAACATTAAAACTCTGTATAGTGTGCATGAACAGCATGAATTTAGCTTTAGAGAGAAGCTCATGTCTGTAGAAAACTAAAACAGTGTGGCCTTTGGTTTCCTGACATTCAGAGCAGGTGACTTTATAAGTGAGCTTAAAAACGTCACAATATATTTTTTTCTCTGAATAAATAAAGCTGGAGTCTAGTAGCAAAGTCAGAGTTTCGTTATTTGTCATATGCACAACATGCGGTACATGTGGTGGAACAAAACTGTGTGCACAGGGTCCCAGTTACATCCAACAAAAGTATAAAATGTACAAAGTAAAAGAAAAACAGTAATAAAATCTAAGATATGATCTAAGAAAATGTTAACTAAAAACAATATGCCAACATGATCTAAGTTATTTTAATTTTACATTTGTTACTGTCCCCTGTCACGGAGCGAAGAAGGGAAACTGGAAATCCCCCGTCCATCCATCTGTCCCTGCATGTTGTGAGCATAACTTGAAAAATAAGTGCGGTGCTAACTTACATTTTGATGTATGGCTAGGCATAAGAAAGGTCACGTTAGAAAATGAGTTGCCACATCAAAATCCAAGATGGCCAAGCCACACATGTTAAACTTGTATCTGGATAATTAAAGATAAACAACATGCAATTTTTATTTTGAAGTGAGGCCTAGGTCTAGGTGTAAAAAAGGTCACTCAAATATTGGGTTGCCACGTCAACACCCAAGATAGCCACCACCACATTATAGTGCTTGAAAGTGTACGTTCCTCAAATAATCTGTGTGGTCAGTTTGTATACTTTGTATGTGTGGTTTTACCAAGACCCAAAACAGTAATGATTCAAATGAGCAACTTCCCTACACGTCTTAAAGTAACAGTGTTTACAAAATGTGAAATAAGGTAAACAGTAGAACTGCAACTCCAGGGGGCATGGACTGGAACCCTGGGGAGAAAGGAGGACAGTTAGTAAGGTGATACGTTTTATTGCAGGTGGTTCTTCTGATGATTGCTTGTAGCTTGCTGTAGGAGAAGATGGTAAACATAGGGATGAGAGGACAAAGTTTCCATTAGTAATCCAGGGAGGTCCCATGTAGAGTGCAGGTCAAGTCAAGTCCAATTTATTTATATAGCACATTTAAAACAGTAACTGTTATCAGGTAATGGTGGGTAAGTGGGGAAGGCAAGAAGCAGCTGAATGAAGCACCAGTAAGTCCACAAGGGAAACAAGGAGGTCCAGGGCATCTGAGGAACACTAGCCTTGTTAAAACCAGACCCTGTCCTTCACTTCGCTTCAGACAAGGGTCTGGACTTTCTCCATTTTAAAACGATTCTTGCTGGAGGCGTTGGCCTCTGCTGAGGAACAAAACCATTGGATATTTTGAACAGGGAAAGCATTCTGCTCCCTCCCCTCAGAGCCACCCCCCGTGCTCTGGTGAACTTGACAACTGCTCCGCCTCCTGCAGCTTTTCTCTCGCTGCTGGCTGCCGCGCTGGAAATCCTGTGTTTATATGTTATAAAACGTTTAAATAAAATAAAATAAAACCATGGATCGCTGGTCCAGCTCACCAGAAGACCAGAAAATCTGATGGGACTCGGGCAGCAACGTAAAACCCGAGTTTAATTCTCGTGACAACCTCAGCCATTTCCTTGTTCATTTCAGCGGAGGGAGAGAAGGAGGAGGGAGCGAGCGATCACTTGACTTTTGGCCAAAAAAAACAAAAGAAAACTCCAGATAAGGGATTAAGAAGGGGAAATTAATACATTTATATCACATATAAAACAGTCCTGCATCGCTTTGAATGAGAACATGCCGCTGCTCGCTGGCTGCGCGCTGGCAGAGCCCTTTATAGGGCTCTGCGCGCTGGGACAGGTGGGGGCGTGGGTTAGGGTCCAAAACTCCGTCCCTTCTGTTCTCTGATTGGTCCGAACAAAATTCTACCGGAGAAATCCTTGTGGATGGGAGAAGTCCCAGACTGTGCAGTGAAGGAAAATGAGAATTGAGCGGAGCTGTGCAGGAAGGCGAGGGCCAGGCTAGAGGAACACAGGAGAATGCTGAAAGTAGCAGCAGCAAGTAATTAGCTTATACAATAAATGCTAGGAACACAATAGTGGCCAGGAACACAACTACCATAAGGCAGACAATGCACCAGCACCGGATAGAAGTCATCACTGACATTTATACCCCAACTGCTCATCAGCGTAATGATCCACAGGCGTGTCTCCGTTGGCACCATCTGGTGTAGAGGAGCGGTAGGGAGAAACTCCTAAATCTCCTAATATACAGGTAACCCCCGACCTACGACGCCTGCGACCTACAGCAATCCGGACCTACGAACGTATCATATTTAATAATTTAATAAAAAAATAAAAAAAAATAAAAAAATAAAAAATATATATATATATATATTTTAAATGTTATTAATTTCATGTGTACAGCACTTTGTTGCAGCTGTGGTTGTTTTAAAGGCTTTATAAATTATATTTTTAATAAAAATGAAACGTTTTTGTCATAATTGCGCAACTTCCGGCCGTTCCAGGAAATGCCCCGGCAGCCATTTTAGGTAGTTCTGTTGTGCCGGTAGCTGGCTGTGAGGACTGTGTTCGTTCCAGGATTGCCTTATATGGATAAATTACAAAGCTGGAATTGCTCCGTGAACTCTGTGGACGTCTCAGCCTGGAGCAGCAGCCGCGGATCGATCACCGATCCCTCTGTCATCGCGCCGGACCGCCGCGCGAACACCAGCTCATGGTCTGGCTAACAGGCAGCTAGCAGAAGCTAACACAGGCCTCAAGCAGCAGCCTCGGTTCGCCGTGCTGCTCGGCCCGACAACATCAACGCATGGCAAACTAAGATGTCGGCTTTGACCATCTCAAGTAAGAAATTATATTTTATTTTACAGTATTGAATGTGCTGTGCTGAATAGCAATGTTTAACATTACTGCACACTACTGTACATGCTGTACAGTTACTGTGTGTGTTTATGGATGAATGTGTGGTGTAATGTGTTAGATAAGTGTTTGTAAATAAAGTTCTGTGCATGTTTATGGCCCAGTATGTCCGCTTGTTCAGTCTCATGCCGATAAATTTGTGTGCGGCGCTCCGTTAGCGTTATTTCCGCGACGTACGAACGAAATCAGGACCTACGAACAAGACGTTATTTTCACCCCCGAGCTGCGACAGAATCGAGCTGCGAACGGTCCTTAGGTCCGGAACTCGTTCGTAACTCGCGGGCTCTTCTGTATATATATATATATACATACATACATATATATACANTATATATATATATATATATATATAATTCCTCTATAAACACTTTATAAATCATTAATAATAGTTTATAATGCATTTAGGAGAGAAAGAGACAAAACTGACCAGTTTCTTGCCAAATAATGAGCCAAATCTGTTCACCTATATATTTCATCTAGAGTTGTTATATTTAACATTTCAGGCTAAGTTATACAGTACCTTGTAAGTACAATAAACATTTGTTAACCTATTTTTTTAGTATATAATATTAGTTGTACATACTTTTTCGTTTACCCTTTATTTATACAGGTAGTCTCATTGAGTCACGAGAACTCATTTTCAAGAGAGAACTGTTTTTGGGAGCAAATGGTTGGAGTTAAGGGCTTTGCTCAGAGTGGGGCAAATGAGGGTGGAGGCAGGTGTGGTTGTTTCACCTTTTCCACCCACATTTTTATGTTGATGGTACCGGCCGGGAATTGAACCTGCAACTTTCCAATCAAAGGCCCATTTTCTCTAACCTCTGTGCCACCACTCCCCCATACTTATAATGCAGTGATAAAGTGCAATACAGAACTATGCTAAAGAAATAGGTTTACAAATGCTTACTATGCTTACAAGGTAGTCTGAAATGTTTATTATAACAACTCTCTAGATGAAATATATAGGCGGCAGATTTGGTAAGAAACTGTTCAATTTTGTTTCTTTCTCAACCATATTGCATTATAAACAATTAATGATTTATAAAGTATTTATAGAGGAACTAATAATGTATCTATGAACTATTTAATGGCCATCTAGGGGAGCCTTATTGTAAAGTGGTACTGTTGGACCATATGTTGTATTCTGCTATTTGCTAAACAGATGTCAGTTCAACATGACCAAAAGGCTGCTGGATATGCATTTTTAAAGTTTTTTTTAAACATACTTAGGAGCAGATCATGTTTGGAGAATTGCAGATAAATTCTCAAGCTGAACCCTACGGGGTCCATTCAAGAGAATTTCTGTCGGCTAAACAGCTTCCAAACATCCTCAGCATTTTGCGCCTTCAGACAGTAAAGATTCATAAATGGTCATGGACCATACTTATAAACACAAACCAGGCTACTTGAAGTGCTTCACAACCCAATCTGTGCCCTCATTTGCCTCCACGCACGTGAACAGGCAGGGATTATTTCAATAATGTATTTTGGTCGAAAGGAAAACTGGATTTTTGTGGATATTTACTTTTATTATAAACGGCTGTGACTTGCACAGCATACGTTTCCAACTGCACTCTGAAAATATGTTCATATTTGTGACTGTAAAAAAAAAATACAGCTTTTAGTCTCATACATTCTCTAAAAACAGATTGCACAAATTATTAAATGCAGTTTACAGTACATTTGTACAGCAGGCACACATTGCTTATATATTAAATTTAAAAAAATTTAAAGTACAAATTGCAAACTTGATTCTTGAAAATACTCACTTCAAGTTATAATCAGTACCGTATATGTTCGACACCCCACAGATTAAAAATAGATTCACAGATAAAATGAATCAAATATACCTCAGAAAAAAACAACCGTGCCTGTGAAACCTCAAAGTTCAGGGACACGTTTCAGTGGAAGACCTAGCAAGTTCCCAACATCAAACACACACACACACAAACACACACTTTCATTCCCTTTTATAGTGCACACTTGTTTAAATCCACAGGTAACCCTATAATAAATCCTCCTATTTTGCTAAATCAAGTCTTTCTTTGCGTGCAAATAACTAGTTTTCATGTAAACCCAGAAGAAGTTTGAAACTCGTCGTGTCTTGTAGTTTTTGCTCCTGTGAGGAGTTCCGATAAAGGCGAGGTGAAAATAAAACCCAGCTCAAACACATTAAAGGCCACCGCTTTTAAGAACTGCAGAAAATGGAAAACGGGCTTTATTGAGACCAGAGGCAGCCAGAGAGTTGTAGTGGTGGTGGTGGTGGTGGTGGGGAGCCTGAGATGTCTGATGGAATGTGGGTGGGAAGGTTCTGACCCATCATATGGGTCATGTTGCCAGCTGGTCCCCATTCATAAG
Source organism: Garcialebias charrua (assembly GCA_038048925.1). Classification (NCBI taxonomy): domain Eukaryota; kingdom Metazoa; phylum Chordata; class Actinopteri; order Cyprinodontiformes; family Rivulidae; genus Garcialebias; species Garcialebias charrua. The sequence goes on from JBBPBX010006353.1 coordinate 63,055, forward strand.
GGGCACTTTGGCTTCAGAGTCCAGCACAGTTTGCAATTCCTCCCCCGAGTCCCGGTCCTCAAACCCGCTGTGCTCCTCCGTCTCCTCCCCCTCCGATGCCTCCTCCACTCCTCTCCCTTGGCGCCTCCTCCTGCTTCTGTGGGTTCTCCATCGCCTCGGCAGGCACAGGAGGCCCCTGAGGTCCGTGTGAGCCAGCGTGACCTCCAGCATGTAGTAGAGGGACCAGAAAAGAGCGAAGCATCCGAGCAGCAGCAGGAACTGGGAGGAGAAAAAAAAAGCAACAAAAGCTAATGTGCTAAGGTGCTAACAAACAAACAAACAAACAAACAACATGACAGGAACTTGGAGAAAGAGCACAAAAAAGAAAATGTCTGCATATTTTGGAATTGTTTGATTCCTAGAATACTTGAACTTTTGTGTAAGGTAGCAAAGTTTTTTTTTAAATCCAACTTACTTTAAATTTCTGCATTTCAGACGTCAGAGCATTAAATACTTCCTGACTGGATAAATAAAAGACATAATTTTTCCCACACAGATAACTACCACAGTTTGAATCTTCTACCGGGCAGAACAGAAAAGACCAAAAACACTCCAGCTCTTTTTAGACATGAGACATTACATCAATCTGAATTATTTTTCATAACTTTAGTCCTAAGCAGGTTGGTGTGCCGATGACCCCGTCGCTGAGGGATTTCAATAGTAAATGTTTGTAGTTTTCAAAATGAGTGTTTTTCTGGACCTCAACTATTGCTAGTTGAAATATACAAACATCACTAAGTGCATTTACCAAAGAGCCTCAATGACCACTGTGATAACTTTGATCAATTAATAACTAGTTTATTTTTTCTTTATAACAATTAAGGTTGATTATTCTATTAAAATAATCGTTTTTCAATTGATCTGATTCATGGAAACCTTTTCTCGAGTGTCCTCACTGCACTCCGCCAGGAAAGGAGCTTTTTATTTCTGTCTCTGTTAGAGCAGACTTGACTGGTCGTGAAGGACTTGTCGCGAACACACAGCTACAATGAGTTTCTCTTCCATAGTCCATGACTCCGCGGGTTTTTTCTGTGTCCCACAAACAATACGTCACATAGTTGCGCAATCGTTTCCGCGTCACATAGGGACTCTCCCCCTGACCCCCTCTCTTCTCCCCCCGACTCTCCCTGATCAACCAATCAGGGAGAGTTGAACGGCGTTTGAATGTTTGAACCGCGAAATCTTCAGCTAAATCAACGTGTGCTTTGGAGGCTGACGCGGGTTCACGTGCACGGAAAAACGCTTTCCATCACGCTCAACACGCACGTGACGTGACGCCCGACGCCAAGACGCGGCTGGAAGCGCGTCCCCCATTGACTTTTCATGTAAGCTGGACGCTCCTGCCGTTGAAACGCTGTTCGGTGTGAATGCACCAAGGCCTGGATGGCTTCACATTTTTTAAGTTTCAACGATGAGAAGACTGAAGTCATTGTCTTTAGCCCTAGCTCAACTGCCGCCTCTGATCCCGTCAACCTGGACCTTTTCTTCAGCCATATCTTAAGCAGTCTGGTAAAAATCTCGGGATGGTTTTAGACTCTGATTTCAAGTCTGTCAAACAAACCAATTCTGTTCTGCAAAAAAGCTTCTTCCAACTAAGACAGGTAGCTGAGCTCAAGCCAGTGTTGTCCAGACCTGACCTTGAGAAACTAGTCCATGCCTTTATCATGACCCGTTTGGACTATTGTAATGCACTACAGTATATGCTGGGGTCAGCCAGGCTTCCATCTCACGTCTCCAGCTCGTCCAGAATGCTGCTGCTCGACTCTTAACCGAAAGTCGCAGGTCTGAACACATCACACCAGTTCTGTCCTCCCTTCACTGGCTCCCTGTGCGATCCAGAATAGTCTTTAAGATTCTTCTGTTGACCTTCAAATGCCCGAATGGCCTCGCACCCCTTCATATCTCCGAGCTACTGAACATACGCTCCCTCCCGGGCCCTGAGATCATCCGATCAGCTGCTTTTGACTGTTCTTAAAACAAGAAGCTCAGAGATCGGGCTTTTTCAGTCATGGGCCCCAAACTCTGGAACAACCTGCCCCCCAACATCAGACAGGCCACCTCCCTTCCTCAGTTCAAATCCCTGCTAAAAACTCATCTGTTCTCACAGGCATTTCTCACAGTGTGAGTTGATTTAGTGTTTTGTTTTTTTGTTCTATGCACCTATGTTTTAAATGCTTTTTTAATTCTTCAGTATTATCATTAGTGTTTCGTACTTTTCCATTCATTTTACTCCCATTGTTGTTGTTAAGCACTTTGATAACAGTTTTTGTTTTAAATGTGCTCTACAAATAAAGTTGACTTGACTTAGTGTCAAAAGTTTTGGCAAAGCGTCATTTATCTTCTAAACATTTCATATTTGCTGTCCGGGACAGGAACTAAAAACCTGTTTCAACTTGAGACAAACTGTCTTTTTATCAAGTGAGGACAGGACGAGTGGACTGAGTATGAGACATGTACACCATAAATTCCTACAGGTTTAGACTCAGTCTCAAATGTTTCAGAGTTGCCACTTGGGCTTGTGGAAACCCGTGTGTGTTTAAAAAGAGCTGAAGGGACATGTAAACATTCAGAGGGTCTGTGTTGTGTTCACCTTGAGGGTGTTAGACGTAAAGGGACTGATGATCTCTGGAGGGATGTCCAAGCCTGGAGGACAGGGTAGCGAGAAGCTGCTGTCCAAGTATTCACCACTCATGGCTTCCTCAATCAACCTGCAAATATCAACAAACAGCCAATCAGCATGCAGATCATCCTTTAGGTGAAGCAGTCATAACCTCTGCTGATTCAGCATCGACAGTAATGTTTTCCTTTATTTTTTTAAATGTTTTTTTAAACTAACTACTACTGCATACTTTGTGCTACATTAAACGTTCCTGCACCAAAACGTTTAGCTCATTCAGGAGATGGATGCCGTGAATTTTAGTTGGTTAACTTTCATACTTTTTTTAATATGTGAACTTTATAAGAGCATTCCTACTAGAACACATTGAAAGCTCTTCAAATCTTTCAAAAAACATTGTTCTCATTGAAATCTACTTTAGCGTTAAGATTACTAATGCTAACTATTAATGCTAATTCTACTAGTTCTAAGGAAAGACTTTATTTACTTTTTTACTGTCATGCACATAACATGGGTGAATGAGGTGAAACTATTCAGCAGTGGTGGGCACTAGCCAAAAAGTTAGCTTCACTAACTGCTAATTTGCTAACCAAAATTAGCTTTGCTAACGCTAAATCGCTAAAACAGATAAAAACAAATTAGCTTTGCTAACACTAAAGCGATGATTTTTATCATACACTGCTCTCGCTATGCATTCATTGTGTGTCAGATGCCTTCCATGTGTTATTTACTATAATGAACTAACTCATTTTGGTGATCCTCTTTGTAGTTAACTACTTTTACAAACTAACTACAAAGTTGCTGTGTCATCATCAGTATTTTCTCTGTAATAAATCTATTTGTAATAACGTAAATATGTGTGAAATGTGTGAGAGTCACGTCCCAGAGACAGTGTGAGCATTGCAAAACATGCTGGGTAGGAATTGTGTGTGCAAGGTTTCTGATTACAATGTTTCTGAGTGTGAAAATGGGTTTCTCATGTTATTTTTCTGTTCTGGTTTGGTTTGGCATTGACCGTATTTTCCGCACTATACGTCACTCCAACGTATATGTCGCATCAGTCAAAGAATTCCTCATGAAGAGGAAAAAAAAAACATACAAGTTGCCTCGGAGTACAAGTCGCATTTATTATGCATCACCGCTAACTCCTGGGAAACGTGGGATGGTGTTGTGCCAAAAATCGATTGCTATTGATTTGGTACATTTGGTTTTCAGCTCAGTTTCAGTTTCTTCTGCATATTCCAGCATTCACACTACATTTATGCAGAAAATGTGATTTTTCTTGTTCTCGTTACACTAGGACCAACATTACAGGTGGCATATTTTCTTAAGAGGCGGTCCTTACCTCTGTCTGTCCTTCACCTGGCTGTAAGTCATAGAAGAACCGTACAGTGTCAGCTTCCACTGTTTCAGCACTCCCACTGCAGCACAGTGCTCAGACGCTTCATCTTCTACAGAAACACAGATGAGGCAGAGACATTCAGAGACTAGAGGAGTGTGTGTTTGTGTTGACAAGTCTTTGTTGTCACTTCCCAGCTCCTGCTGTGTGTGTCTTACTGTGGTCAGATATCTTCAGGGTGTATCGGCCTTCAGCCTTCTCTCCCCAGCAGCGCACCGTGGAGAAAGTCCAGTCCTGATACCCTGAAGGATCTCTGTATCCACCAAAGAAAAAAAAAAGTTTTATTAACCCTCAAATTGCCTTTTAACTGTTCGACCATTCATGTTCCTTAAGGGAAAAACACAATCGACCACCTTGTTTAACTGCTTAAAAATACGGTTTAATTTTTTTCTCCACAGTGAACTAGTCAGTCAGCCTGAAAGAAAAATAGCAAGTTTAAAAAACTTTTTTTTTTTTTTTTTATCCTTTAAGGACTTTTATTTTTTTTTTTAAAGTTCACTCATCCAACAATCTTTCGCTTGTTCTGAAGTCACGACACGAGTTCAGAACAAAAAAGTTCACAATTCATTTATTTTAAATAAACTAATTATTTTACAGCAATTTTTGAAAAATGGCATTTTCACCATTAATACACTCAAAATGTTTCTTTTTCTTCTCTTTTCTTCTTCACAATGTTTGAAAAATTCCAGTCAGGAGTTTTATGAAGACCCTCTAGCTCATGGGACCCTTCAGATCCGGTCCCAGCACGTTGCTTGTTGGTCAAACATGGAGGTTTTTTTTTTGTTGTTACTATTTTTTTCCTCTTTTTTAAAGCTCTACTTGTGCACAACGCCTGTTTGCATTTTGCTTTTTGCTTCTACTGACCCAGATATTTCAACGAACCGTTGCATCTGCTGTTGACATCCTGCTCTGGGTAAAGCCATCAAGAAGAAGCCAATCTGAGCCGCAGAGTGTACGCACCTTCAAATGGCTTTTGCACCAAATACTTTACTAGTACAACGTGGAAGTGAGTTTTTGCCCTTTACAGTATATGTGAACTAAAAGTGTTTTTTCAGACGAGATGTGGGACTGAACACCACAGCAAGTCCACTCAGGAAGCAGGCACCGTGTCCGGGGTGGTGAGTGGCTAAAGGATTTTTAACAGAGGGTTACAAATATAAAAAGCAAAAGTATACAGGTAAAATAAACTGACAAAACCAAGGGGAATGCATTATTTTATGATATGATATGGGATTAAAAGTTGTTTTTACAGATTATTCTACATGGCTGATTTAGGATTTTTTAACTTAAAAAAAATCTATTTAATGACACACACACACAGACAAAAATAAACGTGGCTGATTTTCCCCCAAAAGAAAACTATTTTTATTTATTCTAAGATTGTGACACTAAAAACAAATGCAACACGGTTCTTACTGTTTTTATTTAATAAAGCCAAACTTAATACTTGACTGAAGTCGAACGCATCCCCACGGCGTGCACGTACCTGTCGACGACCCGACGAGCCCCGATGACAGACGTCATGCCACTGGGGCATTCCAGCACAACCTCCACATCACCACGACATGGGTGAGTTATCGTCATGGTAACGGCAACGTGCTCCAGCGTCTCCATCCCGGACTGCCTCAGATCAGCTGCAGAGGCTGGAGGAGACAACACAAGCTCAGTGTTTGTTTGTGAACAGAGTCC
>JBBPBX010006354.1:0-10001 GCA_038048925.1 Garcialebias charrua
GAGGAGATTGTGGAGGGCTGCACAGGAGCTCTGCACATCCTGGCCAGAGATCCCATCAACAGAGGAGAAATCGCCAACACGCAGACCATTCCTCTCTTCGTTCAGGTAGAAACTCCCGGCCGGTCGGTTCGAAGTTCATCCTTTTCGGGTTTTATTTCACTCGCCGTCGTCCTCTCGTTTGCAGCTTCTCTACTCTCCAGTGGACAATGTGAAGCGCGTGGCGGCGGGCGCCCTGTGTGAGCTGGCCCTGGATAAACCGTCTGCTGAGCAAATCGACGCCGAGGGGGCGGCGTCTCCACTGATGGAGCTGCTGCACTCCAGCAACGAGGGCATTGGTAGGCTTCCAGATAACGCGCTGCGGTTAACTTTCTGTAACGTAGCATTTACTCATGGACAGAGAGTTGTACCTTTAAATGCAGCTTCCAGGTACTTGAACTGTAAATGGTCACGGGTTTGATCAACATTCCTCTTATTTTGACTATTATCTACAATTGTATTTATTTTATCTCAACAAAAACAAGACTGAAAGTCATTTCATTTGGGATGTCACACGTCAACAATACAGTAATCTTGAGAATATGCTTCATCATTAATGTTTTTGTTTGTTTAAAACCTGCATGAGTTGAACTGCTCTTTGTGTCAGTTGTTAAAACAGTTCTTTATTTTTCTTTGTTAATTTATTCAAGGTTAAGCCATAGCGTGTTCCTCAAGTCTGTTTAAAATAAACAAATCTTATCTATGCTATTAATTCTGCTTTTTGTGATTCCATGATAACCAAGCAATTGTGTAAAGAAAATACCGTATTTTTCAGACTATAAGGCGCACTTAAAATCCTTTAATTTTCTCGAAAATAGACAGTGAGCTTTATGTATTAATTCTGGTTGTGCTTACTGACCTCGAACCAATTTTTTATGGTTATTGTGAATGAGTTGAATAAAGTTTGAATTATCTGACTGTTTTGTTTCGCTTAATGCGCCTTATAGACCAAAAAATACGGTACTTGGAACAAGAAAGTGATGGCGTCCAACCCAACCCTCATTTCACTGGTTCCCTCTTAGTTTATATTTTATTTTATCTACAGTATTTTTATGTTATAATATCAACTAGATCAGGGGTCTGCAACCTTTACAATCAAAAGAGCCATTTTACGCCTTTGTTCACTAAATTAAAAGTGTTCAGAGCCGCAACCTGCTACAGCTGTGGTTATCAACTGGTGGCCCATGGGCCACTTTAGGTTTGTTGGAAGGGGCTTTTGTGGCCACTAGGGGTGACATTTTAAAAATAAAATTAATAATTTCTATTTTTACAATTTAAGACAAATGAAAAAACAGATTATTTTAAAGAGAGGGCTTGTTAATTAATAAAAACTATGAACTATACAAACCTAGGTAATTATTTAATTGTGGAAAAATTAATTAAGTATAGAAATAAAGCATAAAATTAAAGTTTTACTCCTACTTGTTCCAATATTCACATATTTGCAAATGAAATGAAGGAAAAACTGTTAAAACTACCGTATTTTTCTGAGTATAGGTCGCACCTTTTTGTCATTTTTTTCACGGCCTGCGATCTATACAGGTCTCTCTTGTAAATGAGTCCTCGAGGCTCAATGGGATTAACCTGTTTAAATAAAGGTTGAATGAATGAATGAATATACTCAGGTGCAACCTATATATGGCTTTTTATAAAATAAGCTGATTTGTAATAATTTATTAACAAAAATTAAACTGAGACACACTCTTACAATAATGTCAGCTAACAAATGTATTTTTTAGGTGTTTATCCTGCTAAAATTATTCATTTATTAAAGAAAAGTTCAGCTCAGACACATATTTGCTATAATTTTTTTTATCAAACAATTAATTGTTTTTAAGTGTTAATCTTCTTAAAAGCCTTGCTGTGCGCTCCTGTGGAAGAGACATTTGCAGCAGAGCTAAACACAGTCCACATTTTGACGTAGGTGCGACCTATACTGTATATGGATTTTTCCAATTCTTTGGCAATAATTGTATGGTGCGACCTATACTCCAAAAAATACGGTAGTCGTTTTTGTTGTTGTTTGTATAACAACCAATTCAGTTTTGGTCTAAGCTTGAAAGAGCCGCTGCAGAGGGACTAAAGAGCCGCATGTGGCTCTAGAGCCGCAGGTTGCAGACCCCTGAACTAGATGCTCCAAGGTCCAAACATAAAAGTAGAGATGATTGCAACTTTAATTTATCTCTCTCAAAAAATTTTAACTTATTAAAGGTCTGGCTCCTCTTTTTGGCATTCATCTCAATATTTATTTGACCCAGATATTCTTTTACCGTCTTATTGTTCATGCTTCCATTGGCAGGAGTTTTTGCTCCATTTACCTTTTTGGACTTCAGAAAAAAGCACCCCCATTAACCCAGTAAGACTTGAGACGCCTTACAGGAACGGGCCACGTTGCTACGTGTTCCCTCTTGCAGAGCCTTGTTTGTTTTTTGTTTTCTGCCTCGCTGAACGTTTCGTCCGATCTTTCTCTCCAGCTACGTACGCCGCTGCTGTGCTCTTCCGCATCTCTGAGGATAAGACGTCGGACTACAAGAAGCGCGTGTCCGTGGAGCTGACGCACACTCTGTTCAAACACGACCCCGTGGCTTGGGAGGCGGTGAGTGCGTGGCCCCCTCTGCTGTCCGGACTTCCAACACGTTTATATTCATTACATTTACATTCAGTTGAAAATATTCGCTTTGGTTTTTTTGTATATTATTATATCGCCGCTCTGTTTGAATTTACGACGGATGTTTATTTAAATGGCGTTGGCTGCGTTTGACCTTTCCTTGTTGACCTTTCCGCAGGCACACAACAGCGTTGTCATGGAAGGAAACTATGCAGAGGGTGAGTAACTCCAGCTGATATGTGCTCTCGCAGCACATTCCTCCGCGGCGGCGGCTCGCTCCGCGGCGGCGCAGAGCCTGCAGACTTTAGTTACAGATATCTGTGAGCAGAACGTTTCTTCATCACAACAAATCACGGTGGATTAGTTCTGATCGTTGTGATGGATTTAATTAGATTTGAATCCAAACGTTGTTTTCATTATTACAGACCTCTTGTATTGTTGTTTTTTATGAGGACATGGTAAAAACTTTTCCCTTCGCTGAGCCTATCTCTGTTTTGCATTTTTCTCCTAATCCCCGTCCTTCCTCTCACTTTCTCCCCCTTTTTCTTCCTTTTATGGTTTAAGTATTTTGTCTCCTCGGAGCAGGCTCCTGCAAAGTTACAAAGAAACCACAGCAGCTCATCGCTGCGTCTAAAAATATCCTCAACGTTACGCTTTGTCCGTGTTTAAAGTTGGCATGTTGCAGTAAATGTCGGTTTTGAAACAAACAAATGTTGTAACTGTTTCCAGAGCTAGACGGTGGTTTCCAGGGTTACGGATACCCAGGTGAGATGCCCATGGACGGCATGGACGGACACATGATGCAGGATGACTATCAAGGAGGCATCCCCTACGACAGACAGTACCCTGAACAATATTAAAGGTCAGTATGTGACAATGTCACGTCAGATGATCAGCATGCAGTAGAAGTTGTAGTAGTACTAAAGTAGCTGTTGTAGTAATACTATCTTGTTGGTTTTTTTTTTACCTTTTTACTAGGCAAATTTAATTGAGATCACAGATCTCTTTTGCACGGGAGGCCTGGGTCTTAGGGCAGTCTAACATAGATCTTGAACCCTCAACCTTCTTGCTGTGGTACAACAGTGCTAACCACTAACCGAGTTGCTCCCGGTAGGTCTGGATGGCACCTTGCAAGGCAGGCTACCACTACCAGTGGATGAATGTGTGAATGAATAGGTGGATGGCTGGTATTGTAAAGCGCTTTGGGGCTCCTCACAGGGGGCTGGAAAGTGCGATACTGTATAAATAAGCTCCATTTACCATTTACCATTTAAGCAGCTGTGCTGCCCCGAGTAGATGTCGTACTACTCAGAGCCATATATATAGAGAGTTCCGACACCCTTTGATCTCGCCGACAGGCGGTCAATCGTTCCTAACAACGGCTATGGAAACCTTGTGGAGCTGCGCCCTCTGGCGGCGACGGAGCGCTACTGCAGGCAGCTTCAGACTGTAACCAGAGCCATGGAACAAATCGCCCCCTCCATGACCCACGTGACTTCCGCATTCCATTCTTACAATGGAACTCAATGGGAGTGTCGCAACTCTCACTTTATATGGCTCTGGTACTACTGGTAGCTGTAGTCATAGTACTGGTAACTGTAGTTGTAGCTGGTTTTTAGTACTTGTAACTGTTGGAGTACTAGTAACTGTTGGAGTACTAGTAACTGTTGGAGTACTAGTAACTGTTGGAGTACTAGTAACTGTTGGAGTACTAGTAACTGTTGGAGTACTAGTAACTGTTGGAGTACTAGTAACTGTTGGAGTAGTACTAGTACCGGTAGCTGTTGAAGTTGTAATGGTACTAGTAGCTGTTGTAGTAGAACGAGTACCGGTAACTGTTGAAGTTGGGAGTAGTACTAGTACCTGTTGAAGTTGGGAGTAGTGCTAGTACCTGTTGAAGTTGGGAGTAGTGCTAGTACCTGTTGAAGTTGGGAGTAGTGCTAGTACCTGTTGAAGTTGGGAGTAGTACTAGTACCTGTTGAAGTTGGGAGTAGTGCTAGTACCTGTTGACGTTGGGAGTAGTGCTAGTACCTGTTGAAGTTGGGAGTAGTGCTAGTACCTGTTGAAGTTGGGAGTAGTACTAGTACCTGTTGAAGTTGGGAGTAGTACTAGTACCTGTTGACGTTGGGAGTAGTGCTAGTACCTGTTGAAGTTGGGAGTAGTACTAGTACCTGTTGAAGTTGGGAGTAGTGCTAGTACCTGTTGAAGTTGGGAGTAGTACTAGTACCTGTTGAAGTTGGGAGTAGTGCTAGTACCTGTTGAAGTTGGGAGTAGTGCTAGTACCTGTTGAAGTTGGGAGTAGTGCTAGTACCTGTTGAAGTTGGGAGTAGTGCTAGTACCTGTTGAAGTTGGGAGTAGTGCTAGTACCTGTTGAAGTTGGGAGTAGTGCTAGTACCTGTTGAAGTTGGGAGTAGTGCTAGTACCTGTTGAAGTTGGGAGTAGTGCTAGTACCTGTTGAAGTTGGGAGTAGTGCTAGTACCTGTTGACGTTGGGAGTAGTGCTAGTACCTGTTGAAGTTGGGAGTAGTGCTAGTACCTGTTGAAGTTGGGAGTAGTGCTAGTAATTGCTGTTGAAGTTGGGAGTAGTGCTAGTAGCTGTTTTGGTACTAGTAGTTGTAGTACTAACAGCTGATGTAGTAGAACTAGTACCGTAACTGTTGTAGATGGAGTAGTACTATTAGCTGTTGTTGAATCTGTAGTAGTACTAGCAGCTGTTGAAGTTGGAGTAGTGCTAGTAATTGCTGTTGAAGTTTTAATAGTACTAGTAGCTGTTGTAGTACTAACAGCTGTTTTAGTAGAACGAGTAACTGTTGGAGTGAAGGTAGTGATAGTAGCTACTGTTGAAGTTATAATGGTACTAGTAGCTGTTGTTGAATCTGTAGTAGTACTAGGAGCTGTTGTAGTTTTTGTAGTAGTATAACTGTTGCAATAGTACTAGTAGCTACTGTTGAAGTTGTAATAGTACTAGTAGCTGTTGTTGAATCTGTAGTAGTACTAGGAGCTGTTGAAGTTTGAGTAGTGCTAGTAATTGCTGTTGAAGTTTTAATAGTACTAGTAGCTGTTGTAGTACTGTTGTAGCAGACCGAGTAACCGTTGGAGTGAAGGTAGTGCTAGTAATTACTGTTGAAGTTGTAATAGTACTAGTAGCTGTTGTTGAATCTGTAGTAGTACTAGCAGCTGTTGAAGTTGGAGTAGTGCTAGTAATTGCTGTTGAAGTTTTAATAGTACTAGTAGCTGTTGTAGTACTAACAGCTGTTTTAGTAGAACGAGTAACTGTTGGAGTGAAGGTAGTGATAGTAGCTACTGTTGAAGTTATAATGGTACTAGTAGCTGTTGTTGAATCTGTAGTAGTACTAGGAGCTGTTGTAGTTTTTGTAGTAGTATAACTGTTGCAATAGTACTAGTAGCTACTGTTGAAGTTGTAATAGTACTAGTAGCTGTTGTTGAATCTGTAGTAGTACTAGGAGCTGTTGAAGTTTGAGTAGTGCTAGTAATTGCTGTTGAAGTTTTAATAGTACTAGTAGCTGTTGTAGTACTGTTGTAGCAGACCGAGTAACCGTTGGAGTGAAGGTAGTGCTAGTAATTACTGTTGAAGTTGTAATAGTACTAGTAGCTGTTGTTGAATCTGTAGTAGTACTAGCAGCTGTTGAAGTTGGAGTAGTGCTAGTAATTGCTGTTGAAGTTTTAATAGTACTAGTAGCTGTTGTAGTACTAACAGCTGTTTTAGTAGAACGAGTAACTGTTGGAGTGAAGGTAGTGACAGTAGCTACTGTTGAAGTTGTAATAGTACTAGTAGCTGTTGTTGAATCTGTAGTAGTACTAGGAGCTGTTGTAGTTGTTGTAGTAGTATAACTGTTGTAATAGTACTAGTAGCTACTGTTGAAGTTGTAATAGTACTAGTAGCTGTTGTTGAATCTGTAGTCGTACTAGGAGCTGTTGAAGTTGGAGTAGTGCTAGTAATTGCTGTTGAAGTTTTAATAGTACTAGTAGCTGTTGTAGTACTAACAGCTGTTGTAGCAGAACGAGTAACTGTTGTAGTTGGAGTAGTGCTAGTAATTACTGTTGAAGTTGTAATAGTACTAGTAGCTGTTGTTGAATCTGTAGTAGTACTAGGAGCTGTTGAAATTGGAGTAGTTCTAGTAATTGCTGTTGAAGTTATAATAGTACTAGTAGCTGTTGTAGTACTAACAGCTGTTTAGTAGAATGAGTAACTGTTGGAGTGAAAGTAGTGCTAGTAGCTACTGTTAAAGTTGTAGTGCTAGTAGCAGTTGTAGTAGTACTACCGGTAGTAGCTGTTGTAATTGTTTTATTGGTATAACTGTTGTAGTAGTACTAATAGCTGTTGAAGTGATAGTATTGCTAGTAGCTGCTGTTGAAGTTGTAGTATTAGTAGCTGTTGTAGTAGTACTAGTAGCTGTTGTAGTTGTTGTAGTAGTATAACTGTTGTAATAGTACTGTAGTTGCTGTTGTAGTAGTACTAGTAGCTGTTGTAATTGTTGTATTGGTATAACTGTTGTAGTAGAACTAATAGCTGTTGAAGTGATAGTAATAGTAGCTGCTGTTGAAGTTGTAGTATTAGTAGTTGTTGTAGTAGTATAACTGTTGTAATAGTACTAGTAGTTGCTGTTGTAGTAGTACTAGTAGCTGTAATAGTAGTTTGCTAGCTCTGTCATAGATCATCTGTCTTACAGGATCACCTTTCTGGTATTTTACTTTTGTAAAATATTTTTCTCACTGATTTTCTTTATGATTTATAATCTTTTTATTTATTTTTTTGTATTATTTTAAAGTAACTTGTTGTTGGGCTGGAATGAGCTCATCCACAGGCCGTGTGTGTGTGACCCCTGGGCCACCAGTTGTGTGGGGCCCTAGTGTGATCTTTTTTAATGCATATCAGTGATTTTTAGACACATTGTAGTTGCATTAACATGGTGACAACATAATATTAACTATTGTTGATGTGATGACCTGACTCCAACTCGTTGACCTCTCTACCTGCATGAATCCTCCCTAGAACTCCTCAGGGTTCACCCGAGGTCATATGTCTGCTCTGCAGTAAAACAAGAACACCCTGATTCTCTGGACAGAAAAAAGAAAAAGGTTTACCGTCAACTCGGCTTGTCCTCTCTGTTGCAGGACAACTAAAGGGAGGTCGAGGAGGAAGCAGAGGACGTAGAGGGACGAAGACGAGTAAAATTCAGTCGCCGGTAGAGATAACTCCCTCTGCTCTCCACCTGCTGTAAAATATGCAATTATCGAGTAAGGGACTCATAATCTTTCTTAACAGGGCTCAACTTGTGTTTTATATAGAGTAATTTTTCTGATTTTTAATTGACAGCTGTGTAAGTTTCTGTTCAAACCTTTTAAGAGTTGTGTGCATGTGAGTATGCGTGTCTGCGCTTCTGGGTGGGTGTTTAATGCCAAAGAGATCTTTATTTTGTGATGATAATCATGTAGCCTCTTTTTTTTTTATGAAAAGGAGAATATTTGAAAACACTGCCAGTGGTGGCTGAACGTGCACCTTCGCACCGCTGAGTTTGACGCCTTTTTTAACAAATACGACTCCTCTTTGCTGTCGTTTTTACACTTTGTTCTGTCGTCGTGTCCCACGGAGAGCCAGGAGACGGTTTAACTTTTATTTTCTTGTGGCAATAATTTAGTCGGAGGGAGCAAAGAGGGTTTAAAAGAACAGCACAGGGCTGTGCCTAATGCTTTGTAATCGGCTGATGTGTAAAAATGAGCAAGATGCTTTTGTCCCCGCCCTATTTAGAAAAAAATATTGGTCTATTTTAGTTTACTCACCAGATTTTTAACAAATGTTTGATTGTAAAGTGAAATTTAAGGTTAAAAAGTACAATTATGATGATTGGAGTACACATTTGTGCATCAGATTTTGTCTGATTATTAATCTTCACGTGAGTGTGTGTGGCCCTACAGCTGGAACAAACTACTGACAGGAAATTTATTTTCTTTCTACTTTTGAAGAGTTTTTACTGAAATTTTGTTTATTAAAATAAAGGATATATTTAACCTACTGTGTCCGTGATTTTTTTTTTTAATAAACGGCAACGCCCCAATGGGAGATATTGGCACACTCAAGAACCACATTTGCACCTACAAGAGTTTGCATTGGGTCAGTGCTACACATTTTAAATTTAAAAAATAAATTTTTGAAAGATGTACTTGAAAACCAATATGTGATGTGGTTGAAGGCAATAAGTTCAGAACTTCCACATTATGTGCCATCAGGTTTGTGATAAAATATTTCCAAATTGTATAAAATCACTTAAAACCGTTTTTATTCTGTTTCCAATCATTTGCTGGAATCAACCCCTCACTTTCTTTAGCACTATCTTATTTTATTATTATTAATGTTTAAACCTTCATTCTACCAGGAAGAAAATCCATTGAGATTATTAATCTCTTTTAAAAGGATGGCCTGGGGTCATCAGCGCGCGGCACATGTTCTGTGGCTGGGCCTCTCTGCAGGCGTTGCGGGTTCGCGTCCCAGACCCGACGAGCTTCTTTCTGCAGTAAATGAAAAAACGAACTGCCTGAATGTACACAGACCTCTCTACCCGTTTCGCCCTCTACAAGAAAGGCCACTAGAGCCCAAAAAAAAAAAAAAGGATGGCCTGGGCAAGGTGCAAACAAGCTTTTACAAATACAGCAACAGTCTTAATAATGGTAATCTTAAAATATAAACAGCAAAACATCTGGTAATGAGACATAAATACATTGCAAGTTTTATTCTGCCGCTATTCATGAGCTGGTCTCTTCGCAAAAAAATATATTTTTTTAATCCCAACGAAAGGTGCCTGGTTAAAGATTAAATGAAATATAAAAACAAAGAACAAAATAAAATCCATTAGTCATGTTTGAAGCAATGCATCATGGGAGCAGCCTGTAACTGCTACTTCCATGCCATGCTAACGCTAGCTTGTAATTAAACTAGAACAACAAAAGGAGACTGTTTTCAAGTTTTTCTTTTTCATATTTTTGTCATTTAACAGTGCTAACTCTATCGGTATTTTGTTCATATTTCCGTTTATTAATTATTATTTTTTTTTACTGCTTACGCAATCTGTTGTATACACCAGTCACCACTAGAGGGCGTTGCTTCCACACTAAAGAAAAAACTGCAAACATTTTGGGGTCAAACTTGTGAAAGTGATTTATAAAGTAAAGAACACGTATGAAACCTATCTACTTCTACTTTATCTTTGGAAGACAGAAACAAGTGGTCAAAATTGTATGGGATACAAAGCTCCCTGAACCTCAATTTGGATCCAAATTTCATCTTTGTACACGTGCAACTCATTTAGCTGCTCACAAGCCTCAAAGAGAGTCCCAGGATA
>JBBPBX010006354.1:10169-21285 GCA_038048925.1 Garcialebias charrua
AAGCAATAATACGGTGACCGTCTACATAAAATCAATGATTGCACACAACCCAAAGAAGGAAAACAGAAAAAATATTTCAAACATTTCCATTAGGTTAAAAATAAAATGTATGTTTGCATAGAAAAATATATCTTCAAATGTCATACTCCAGGGGGCAGCAAAAGTAAGTGCATCATGCAGCAGACACTGTGGGAATCTCTGTAAGAGAAATGGAGAACTTTAATGTTGGATAATAGCTTTGTTTAAAATCATAAATGGTCTCATCACAAAATAAGAGGGTATAAAAGTGTGCAATGCTTTTTACAAACCCCCTTTTTTTTAAGCTGGGATGTGTCGTTTTGTCAGTTTAAATAGAATGGGCATGTTAGTTAATTTGTGGTGTTATTTCAGTTTCCAATTTCATATGTTGGTGCGTGACTTGTAAGCCTGTATAAAACTTCTCGTTCTCACAGCTTCCATTCAGAATTGAAAAAGACTTCTGGACAGAAGTCGAAACGTTTTCTGCAACAAATAAAGTCCAGTTGATCCTGTATTGAACGCCTTTTTTGAATGCTTTTTACATTTTCTTACTGTGCCTTTCTTGCTCAAGCGAGGTTAAATCATTCTTGCAAGACTAAGGCTGCAGAAAAGTATTGATTTAAACATTTGCATAATTTATTACACATGAACTGACAATTTAATGTCTCTAAATCTGGAATGGGAATCAAATGTTCACATTTTATGCATCACAATTTGGCTCCTTCCGCTCAGTCTTTTAGAACATGTGGTTTGGAGTGGATGCCCTCATCATCATGGGACCTCCTGTCTCCTCTTGATGGGAGGTGTAATCCTGCAGAGGAGCTCCAAGGAGGCCAGGAATGTTGGATTGTCCTTCGAGTCATTGTTCAGATCACATTGTCAAACATGTGCATGGACTGCAAGATGTTCTCATCCTGGATGGATGACCAAAAGACGAATTATTTCAACAGTAAAGTGGGTGTTCATTGATTAGTTAGAGTTAGTATGAGATGATTAAACTTAAACAACCTTTTGGCACGTCTCTAAAAACTCCTCAATGGTGACCACTCCATCTTTGTTTTTGTCCATTTTCTAAAAAATTAAAGGGTAAACGAGACTTATTAGTCGACATGTGGTGCATTATTTTGATTTTTAATTTAGATTTTTTTTATGCACACTCCCAACTGTTTAATAAATGTATTCATTTAATTGTCTTTTTATATGTGTTACCTCTGGGCAAAAAGAAAAGAATTGCCTCCGGTGGAGGAGTTTAATTAATTGAGCGTCTTGTTCAGGAGTGATGTGGATTACCGGAATGTGGGCTCGTCCTCAGTAATGAGGCCGTTGTTTCAGTGGGTCTTGGTGAAATAAGAGTTGAGCCAAAAGGAAACGCTCTTGATTTACTGGTCTGTACATTCCAACCCTCACCTGTGGTAATGAGGTTTGGATCATGACTGAAGGAAGAAGCAACAGAAATGAGCTTCTTTTGTAGGGTGGCTGGGCTCAGCTGTAAATACAGGATGAGGAGCTCCGTCATCCAGGGGGAGCTCGGAGTAGATCTGCTGGAGGTTTTCCAGGCGTGTTTCACTGGGAAGAGATGCTGGAGGTTGACCCGGAACTCACTGGAGGGATTATTAATCCTCTCTGCCCTGGAAACACTCAAGGAGGACCTGGAGGACCTTGTGGACAGGGATGTCTGGGTTTTTCTCCTGGACGTGTTGCTTCTGTACGAAAGAGTAGAGCTGCCACAGGAAGTAAAATTTTTCTTGAGCTGTATCTCGTTATAACGAGATAATTATCTCATTATAACGAGATAATTATCTCATAACGAGAAACTATCTCATAACGAGATAATTGTCTCATTATAACGAGAAACTATCTCATTATAACGAGATAATTATCTCATAACGAGAAAATTATCTCATTATAACGAGATAATTATCTCATAACGAGAAAATTATCTCATTATAACGAGATAATTATCTCGTTATAACGAGATACAGCTCAAGAAAAATTTTACTTCCTGTGGCAGCTCTACTCTTTCGTACTTCTGAGACCCGACCACAGGTAAAAGTAAAAGAGATGGGAGCTTTAAGTTACCATATGTCATTTAGTGTCATCACCATAATTTGTCACAGAAAGGAGGAAAGTTATGAGAATTTTAGCCTCTATTAAACAAAATGTTCATAATCTATCATTACCAAGCCTGAACATAGCAAATTATTAGGCCCGAGCTGCTAAGCGCTGCAAAGGCCTGTTGTAATCGTAGTGTAATCGTATAGTGTTTCAGGTCTGAGCTGAAATTTTTCCGCCAAATGAAATGGCCTTTTGGGGGCTGAACATATCCCAAAACTCACCAAATTTGGCGGACACATCAGGACTGGTGAAAATGTGCGAATTGTGGGGGGCGTGCCAAAAATCACAACAGCGCCACCTGTAATTTTTCTAAATACCCTCCGCGTTAACCTTAGTTTGTCTTAGAAGCATGACATTTGGTACACTTGTCCAATTTCCCAAGATGCACAGAAAAATCCCTGACGCCAACGTTGTACGATAAACAGGAAGGCGGCCATTTTGGAACGCCATCCCAAATTTCACACCTTTTTGGCGGTTTACAGCCTCCGCATTTGATCGAACTCCTAGGGATTTCGCTCAATCGGTTTTGCACTTTTGTTCAAAAGGCGTCTGGGACCAAAAGTTACCTGAACGGTTCGTTATTGGCTTTTAAAAAAAGTAAACACAGGCAAGAAGATTGGCCATCCAGGTCAGAACTTTCTGATGGCTTTATGTGTAAATGTGTTCGGGAGAGGAAGGAGCAGGTAAAGAGGATGGATGGATGGATGGATGGATGGATGGATGGATATAGAAGCCATATTTAAATTAAAGGCCTAGCATTTCTTGACACGTCTATTGCCCACCAACATCGTTAATTAATTTTATTAATTTTATTTAAATTCTTTATTTCAAATTTAAAAGAACACAAAAAACTACAGTATTTACAATTCCACGTAAATAAATAAAAAATCAAACAAAACATGAAATGAAAGGAAGCAGAAGAAGATAAAATCTTATGTATGCCTCTTTTTTAACAAAATTAATTCAAACAATCAATTCAAACAACAATAATGCACAAAAAAATTACACAATAAATAACTCATCATACTTTAACATTCATAAATTTTGAAACAAACCAATTTATATATATTTTTCCAGAAACCTAATTTTATTCATTTTTTTAAACAAAGTCATGGTTTTTGCAACTTTGATATCGTTTTCTAAACCATTCCATAGACCTATTCCGTAAATTATAGTAGACCTACTCTTTAAACTAGTTCTATGTTGTGGCATAACAAAAATATCTGTACCCTTAAGATTGTAAGTACTCCGTCTTTTTACAAAAAGCGTTTGGATATTTGA
This sequence comes from Garcialebias charrua, assembly GCA_038048925.1. Classification (NCBI taxonomy): domain Eukaryota; kingdom Metazoa; phylum Chordata; class Actinopteri; order Cyprinodontiformes; family Rivulidae; genus Garcialebias; species Garcialebias charrua. The sequence goes on from JBBPBX010006354.1 coordinate 13,584, forward strand.
GGGTAATGGGAAGTTCTGCGCCTTGTACAATATTAAGAGTATATTGTAGTCAACCAGATCATAAAATTTCAGTAATTTCAATTTGCAAAACAAATTGATGGATGGTAATAATGCTTTCTAGTGATGATCCTTATGGCTCTTTCCTGTAAAATAAAAATGGGCTGACCGGTAGTTATAGTTTTGCAAGCTGTCCCCCAAACCTCAACGCAATAAATTAAATGCGAGATTATTATTGCATTGTACAACAAATACATTGCTTTATCATTTAATAGATCTTTAACTCTATTTAACACTGCAATAGATCTTGATATTTTGGTTTTTACAGAATGTATGTGTTGTTTCCATTAATGCAACCTCTTGGAATACACCATGTGGCAAAGTATGTGCTGCGATTGATATTTTGAGATTAATATATTTTGCTAACAGATAGAGTTGACTCAGAGTAAAAGCTGTAGCTCACTGAATCCACCTCACCCAACACAAAAATTGTCCTAACTCTGTCAAATTGACATATATCAAGTTCAAATTGGATATAGTTGAAAGTCATCCTCGAGAAATTCTCCAATATTTTTTTATTGTTGTGAATTTTACCTGGAAGAAGCTGTCGACGTGCTCCTTCGGAGCATCCTTTGCAGCATCCTTTAAGCTGGGGTAGGTGTGCTTCCCCATCATGCTGTAGATGGAGTGCATTATATCCGTCATCTCCTGGAGGAGAATAAAAGAAGAGACAGGAGATGCTGAAACTGTACACAAGTCTGCTGATACAAACTCTGAGGGGTTCCATACCTCTCTGGTGATGCAGCCGTCCTTGTTGAGGTCGTACAGATTAAAGACCCAGTTGAGTTTGTCAGTGATGGAGCCTCGCAAGATGATGGACAAACTCAGGACCAAGTCCTACAGCAGGGAAAGTAAAGATGATGATGTCGACAAACAAAATGACAGCCAATATATGAAATAAAACAAGTATATTTTAAAAACTAGACAATAGATAGTGAAGAAAACGTTTTGTGTCTCACTTCAAAGCTGACCAATCCATTGTTGTGAATGTCAAAAGCGTCAAACAGGAAATGAGCATACATACTCGAATCTAGAAAAAAAAAAAGGAAATCAACAACTTCATGTACAAATAATAACTTAAACTGACACGTTTCCACACAGTCTTCTAAAATAACTTGAATTTCCACACAAATTTTAAATTACTAGTTGAAATAGTCTGATCTTTTCAACTGTATTTGGTTTTTGGGATTTTTTCTTTTCAGCTTGCAAATGGAATATCGGTAAATACTTTCTAAATACTAAATAAGTTTATTTTCTTACAGTTACTTCCAAGTTATTTGTCACGTACCAACAGCTTTCATGAACATGTTAGCATATGTTAGCACATATGTGTTGAGTACCCAGTTAATATGAACATATTACCGTAGCGTTCATATATTAGCTTAATAAGTGTAACGCTCCAACAAAAGGTACTGTACTCAACTCTAAGTCAAGAACAGTCCCAAAGAATTTGATAAAATAAGATAACATGTTTTTTTTATTTGTAATGACAGGTATTGTGTCTTTCAATAAAATATCTATAAAACATGTTTATCTACAGAAACAGCTGAAGTAAGTGAAAATAGGTCAACAATGACGCACAGAGAGCTTGGGCTTGCGAAATCTGGCAGTTTTGATATATTTGCAGATAAAAGTGCTTTGTTTACATCGAGTGCGTACCTGCATTTCAGAACTATTTGGTTTTGCACTTTTGTCTGTGGTGTTTGAGTAGAAGGCCACATTATCAGCCATACATGCAGATGAAACCTTTATTATTTTTAAAAACAACAGAAGATTGTGAGGTTGAGGAATGATGTCAGGTTACCTCCCTGAGGAAAGAACTGGGAGTAGATGCTTTTAAAGGTTTCTTCATCCACAGCACCACTGGGACACTCCTGTCAGGAAAATATAAATCAACAATGCCCCAATAAAGGTTTATTATGCATAAAGACAATACAATAATCCATAAGACCAATTCTGAAACTTTAAAGTGTTGCAATTTTCTATTACCGTATTCTCCGGCCTATAAGTCGCACCTTTTAGCATACATTTCTAAGCCCTGCGACTTATACGTGGATTTTTCGGTTTTTTCACTTTGGTCAAAAAAATTGTCACTTAATTTAACGGTTTTTAACCGTCAAAGTGCATTTATCAAGAAAAGTTAAACTGAGACACACTTTTACTGTAACGTCAGCTAACAAGAATATATTTTTTATGTGTTTATCTTTAAAGATCAAAGAGATGCAGGTCTGTTTGCTGCACTGCAGCTCTGTTGTTGCTGCGCGTGCTCGTTTTGTGCCGTGAGGTGCGACTTATAGGCCGGTGCGACTTATACGTGGATTTTTCCACTTCATTGGACATAATTGGACTGGTGCGACTTATACTCCGGTGCGTCTTATAGGCCGGAGAATACGGTACATGAAGAGCAAGAACTGACGTTTTTGAATCCCCGGTAGAGGACCTGCAGCTCCATCTTGTTGAATTTAGTCTGTTGGACGAGTCTGTCGAGGCTCTTGGGTCTGTAACGCACTGTTGACAGTTCTTCTTCATCAGCTATACTTCCTGTGGGGAAAAAATGTGGCGTTTTGAGCTGTGCATTGAAGTGTCGTGTCCATAAATGGGGAAAAATAAAGGTGTAAAGATGGATAAAGGTCAAAACTTGCCTTGAATGTCTGAAGACCTAGAGCCAGAGTGATAACAGGGCAGCAGTTTGAGGAAGCGCTGCTTTATGGTCTTTTTGACAGGTCTGGATGGAGGATTACCTAAAAGTAAAATAAAATAAATCAAAGCAGATATTAGAGAAAACAGAATCACTTATTTTACAGTAAACTTTCCACACAATTCGCAAACACTTGTTGGTGGCACTTGTGAGTAGACTGGTGTGCTGACCTGATTCCTGCATGTGAAGACTAACCTGAAGTGACACGACAAGCATTATAATAAATATATTTCAGACTAAATTTCTTTCATTGAAGAAAGAAACTGTGTTTGCAACCATTTACTCATTCTCTCTTTCACTCTCGACAAAGACGGTCGCTCTTGCCCTCCCTCCCTCCTGCTTTTTTGCTCTTGTCCTCTCAACCTCTCGTTACACATTTTCTGAATTGAAAATTATTATAGATTTGGTCAGCTGGTCCCTCAACGCAATTTATATATATTTTTCTACCAGACGACAGGGTGCTGGAGAGCCCTCATGTCCTGAACAGACCCACACAGCTGGGTATGTCATTGATTCTTGGGGGAGTGAAAGATGATGTGCCTATCTATCTGTGCTGTCCGTGGAAGACATAGAAGATGTGTACATTATTGGATTTATGAAAACAAGGTTTCTGCTTTTTGGAATAAGCGGACACCTAGAATATTGACAAATTAGGAAGACGTCTGCAGCAGTTTCGGCCATGGTAAATCTGCCAGCCTTGTGTGAAGGATTCATTTGTGCCTCTCAGACTCAAATGCTCATCGAGCTCAACCACAAGCTGGACACGATTTCTGAGAACCGTAGGCCACTTGCAGCTCCTGGAACTAACCAGCCTGAAGGATTTGATCTTGGAGAAAGCTAACGAACACGGACTGGACAAAATGTCCATAAATCTGGCTGTTTAGATTCGTCATTGAGTGTACCAGCAGAACTGAAGGCAGACAGAAAACAGAGTCTGGCGGCCCAAACAGTTGTTGTTTATCTGAATTTGGCCTCCTCTCTGGCTTTGGACAGGCCAAGTTATCTCAAATTGCTCCTGGAGGATTCGTAAACGTAAAGCTTCCTGGCCGTAGAACATATATGACCAGCTCTTTACCCTCATTAGGGTCCTTGAGGGGTCATGGGAGTTTGCCCATACGTCTACATGTGTTTTGTCTGCTTCTGATATGCCTGAATCCTTACCATCTGGTAACTTGCTCCTCTCGATGTGGAGGAGCAGCAGTTCTACTCTGAATATCTCCTGGATACATGAACTTCTCATGAGAGTCCAGCTACCTTGTAGAGGAAACTCATTTCAACTACCGGTACCTGTATCCCCAATCTCATTCTTTCAGTCCATACCCAGAGTTCGTGACCATAGGTGAGGGTAGGAAAGTAGACCAACTGGTAAACATAGAGCTTCACCTTCAGCTCAGCTCCCTCTTCACCACAACAGATTGGCACAAAATCTGCAATACTGCCGATGCTGCACCAATCGATCTGTCAATCTCACGCTCCATTCTTTCCTCACTCATGAACAAAGCCAGAGAAACTTGAACTCCTCCACTTGAGGCAGAACCTCAAACTTGACCCGAAGAGAGCAATCCATCCTTTTCCAGTTGAGGACCATGGCCTCAGATTTGGAGGTGCCGATTCTCATCCCAGCCGCTTCACACTTGGCTGCAAACCGCTCCACTGAGAGCTGAGGGTCATGGCAAGATGATGCCAACAGGACCACATCATCTGCAAAGAGCAGAGATGGTATCCTGGGGTCACCGAACCAGAATTCCTCCGCTCCCTGGCTGCACCGAGAAATTCTGTCCATAAAAGTTATGAACAGAATCGGTGACAACAAGCAGCCCTGGCAGAGTCAAACTCCCACCTTGATGGGGTCTGACTTACCGGTACTACCAGCAATGTGAACCAAACTCTCACACTGCTTGTAAGGAACGAGCAGCCCGTAAAAATGGGCCCCCAATCCCATACTCACGGAGCACCCGCCCACAGTGTACATCAAGGATCACGGTCGAAAGCCTAACCCAAGTATACAAAACACATGTAGACGTATGGGCAAACTCCCATGACCCCTCAAGGACCCTAATGAGGGTAAAGAACTGGTCATGTATGTTCTACGGCCAGGATGGAACTCACATTGTTCCTCCTGGATCTGAGGTTCGACCAACGATCTGACTCGCTTCTCCAGTAACCCCGAATAGACCTCACCAGGAAGGCTAAGGAGAGTGACGGCCCTGTAATTGGAGCACATCCTCCACCAGTCCCCCTTTTTGAAGAGGGGAACCACCACCCCAGTCTGCCAATCCAGTGACACTGCCCCCAGTGTCCATGCGATGTTGCAAAGGCATGTCAACCAAGACAGCCCCACAACATCCAGAGCCTTCAGGAAGTCAGGGTGAATCTCATCCACCCCCTGAGCCCTGCCACCGTGGAGCTTTTTAACTACCTCGGCAAACTCAGCCACTGTTAGAACGTCATGTGTGCTAACATGCCAACATATTAGCTTACATGTCAAATACCAACAGCTTTAACATCTAACATTTAAATGCCAACACAAGAAGAGGATTCCTTGTAACTTATATTTTATGTGTCACGTAGGCCATACAGCCTGTATTAACACATTGGCACGCCAACATGTTGTTAGCAATTAGCATACATGTCAAGTAATAACAGAATTAACATGTTAGCATGCCAATGAGTTAAATTTACATCAAAAGATTCATTCAACCTTTATTTATACAGGTTAGTCTCATTAAGTCACGAGAACTCATTTACACGAGTTTACATTTACAAAATACGAGGCTGAGGATTAGTTTTTAAGTTTACTTTGTTCAAAAAGTTTAAATATTGATATGAAGGGGGATTCTTCAAAGAAAAACCTAGAAAAAATTATACATGCCAGCTTTGTTTTTGTTTATTTGTTTATTTTTAATCTACACTGAGACAAACTTCTATGAACAAACTGCTTTGCTGTCTTTAAGTGACAACTCACCTGCTGAAACAAAAGTCACCTTTAAATCCACTGATCATGAACGTCAGTGCCAGTGGACCCTGAGGTTTATATTTCAACACAAAATGGCGGCGTTCTTTCTTTTCACGTGATATTTCTAGACGACTGAGTGAACAGCATTTATTGTTTTTCTTTAATTTAATTGTTACGCAGAATGAAACAAAACAACATGTTCAGAAAGGTGTGGCACTGCGAAGCCTCTTTCAAAAAGCTTCTATGATTTAAGTACTGCAATTTCATAAAAGCTGGTTTAATATTGTTTATTTGAATCAAAACCTTAAAAAATAATTATATTTGACTTTGTTTTCAAGCTGTAGTGAGCATTCTAACATCAAACTCTGTGTCTGAATCCAGAAAAAAGCTTTTTCAGCTTTATTTCAACGAATAAGTTTTTTGTTGCTTTTTATTTCACAAATGCGTGCATTCAGCTCATTATTCGAGTTGTTGATGAACATTTCTTTCAGACTGAGTTCAGATTTCGGCGCCTCAGCAGCCTTTCCTCACATCCAGGGACCCTCTGGGTGACTTTGATTAAATCAATCTAAAGAGCTGCAGCCCTCCTCTGCTGATCGATACTCTCTTCCCCTCATTAGTATTAACATGTCAAGGCTCTTTTGTCTTCTTCTATCCTTTTCCAACAATATAAACCACTAAAACTATGATGGTTGAAAATTTAAAGACAACAAAAGGAGTTTATAAGGATTAAAATGGAAAATTAAAATTAAAATGGGACTAACCTGCATAAAAGTTGAATAAAATGTCATCTTTCTAAATGTTAAATATTTGTTGGTGAAATGTATTTGAGATGTTATTTCACATAAAAACACTAGTAGTGATGGAAGGAATTAATTAAATAAATAAAGTGAAAAGAGCAAGGGTATAAAAGTGAAAGATGTATGTCGTCTTATTTATTTAATCAAATATTAGTTTCTTAACCTTTAAAAACATATTTCATAAAAATCCATAAATCCGGACATTTTTCCACTCCAAAATTTATTTTTTATTGTACCGAACCAAAAAAACAAAGCATAAAGTTGTCAAAGGTCAAAACTGTTTACTTTTATCAAATGCATTCATGCTGAAAACATACAGTATTTAAATTTTTGACACATAAAGATATCAAAAATAATCGATTAGTCATAGTTTAAAGAATTATATGAGATACTAAAAAACAAACAAAAACTATTATTTCATCTGTGTTCGGTGTTTCACTCGTAGCGTTTTACGTTTTGGAGGTCACAGTAGCGCTGTACTGTTACCACGGCAACTGTCTGCAGTAACAATAATCCCTAAGGACTTAGTTCAGATTACAAACGACAATCTGTGTGCTTCTGCATGCTGAGATTGTCATTTCCATCCATCAATGCATCCATCCATCCATCCATCCATCAATGCATCCATCCATCCATCCATCCATCCATCAATGCATCCATCCATCCATCCATCTTCCACTTGTTCTGGAGTTGTGTTTCGGGGCAGCAGCTTGGGCAGTGAGGTCCAGACATGTCATTCTTCAACCATCTCTTCTTTTTTTTCTTTCTGGCATTTACAAGCCAGCCAATAGACACATTCTCTACACATTCTCTCCAGTGTGTCCTGTGTTGCCCCTGGGGTCTTCTCCCAGTTGGACATGCCCAGAAAACCTCTTCAGGAAGGCACTCATGGGGTATCAAACCACCTCAACTGGTTCCTCTCAATGTGGAGGAGCGGGGCTCTACTCCAAGCCTCTCCCGGAGAACTGAACTTCTCACCCTATTAATAAATAAGAGTTCAGCTATTGTGCTATGAAAACTCATTTATCTGTGTCTGTGATCTCGTTCTTTCAGTCACATCCCAGAGTTTGTGATCATAGGTGAGGGTCAGCTGGTAAACCAAGAACTTCGTCTTGCAGCTCAGCTTCTTCGTCAGAATGGACCAGCATAGAGTTCAATACTGTGGAAGTTGCACTGATGAGTCAGTCGTTC
>JBBPBX010006354.1:28437-68797 GCA_038048925.1 Garcialebias charrua
GGACCAGCCCGGTGCAGGGCCATTATAATGCGATTAATGGGCAGGCTGGGCTCAAGATGGGTAATTGTAATGGAAGTTAATCTGCTGGCTTTCTTAAAAATATACCTTTTACTAATCAGCATTTTATAATGTATGTGAATGTTATTGTGCAGTTGGCTGTGTTGCCTTGTTTTAGACTGGCATTTTATAAAGAAACTACAATGAACTAAATTGAAATTGCCCATTGACAAATTTAATGATTATAGTGGTTCAATTAATGTGAACCTTAAAAAGCACACGTAGTTTAATAGTTGCTTGCTAAAGCAGTTAGTGTGACAATCTGTTTCATTGGGGCTACATATTAAGCTGAGATATTGGTTATATTTTCATAAGAATGCTTTTATGAATTGAAAATGTTAATGAGATCTTTTATTTGAAATAAAAGGGAAATATACTATCTAAAAGTTCTGCATAATTTTTGTAGACTGGTTTTACTTTTAATTGAATGTGAAAAAAATCTGTGATGTTTAGCCCAACCCAGAGATACTGAGAACAGCTGTGAGAATGCTAATGTTGCAGTTCAGATTACAGATTAGTGATCTATTCACTCCTTGGACACAACATAATAATTTACGCACATGCTTAGGACTGCTTGGGTAGGGCTAAGGGACACATAGAAGCATCGTTGTTTTTCCATTACATTTCTGTGGGCGGGGTCCAGAATCCTACTCGTCTTACCAGATGGCGGTAGTGTTACCTCAAGCTATTTACAGTACTAGCCACCACTAAACGTTAGAAGAAGAACATCCTGCAGGACCTTGTCTCACCACCTGGTGGCAGTAATGTCCCTTGAGCTATTTAATGCTCTAATCCAGGTGTGCCCAACCAGTCGCTCGCGGACGACCGGTCGCCCACCAGCTGGTTCCCAGTCGCCCGCGAAGCGCAACTTTGCAACAGCTGACGAGCCGGCTCTCAGCTGTTAACAAGTGAAATGTCCGCTGCTAAGCTTCATTCTAACTCTGGCAGAAGTGGTGGAGGTGGGGGGGTGGGAGGAGTGACGATATTCCAATGCGCAGCAAAGCTTTCCTCAGCCCTCCCCATCTTGTATTCTCAAAGACATAGTCTTGCGAGTTTTTGGTGCGGTGACACAACTGAACCTAAAGTCTCATGAGAGTGAGAGAGCTGTGGAGTGAATGTCTGTACGCAGAAAACATGGATGGAAAACTAGCGAACAAGCAAACGAAAACTTATTATTTTCGCACAGAGTGGGAGGAGGAGTATTTTTTTGTTTATTCTAATTCGAAGTCTATTTGCCTCATCTGTAATTCGAGCGTTGCCTTGCCCAAAAAGTGTAACTTGGAGCGGCATTTCAAGACGATGCACAAACGGTTGAGACATATTTCCCTCCTAAAAGTTCTTTACCGACTCACAAAGTGTGGGAGCTAAAAAACAAGCTTGCAGCCCAGCAATTGATCTTCAAAAGGTAAATCTGCTACAATCGCTACCGTGTTAGCCGCATCCTGGCTCAACATAGGAAGTCTTTCAGTGATGGAGAAGTTATGAAAGAAGCGTTTATTATTCTGCATTATTCACATGGATTATTGAGCATAAATCAGGATGATATTCTGTGTTATTCACCTGGATTATTGATCATAAATCAGGATGGTATTTCGCATTATTCACCTGGATTATTGATCATAAATCAGGATGGTATTCTGTGTTATTCACCTGGATTATTGAGCATAAATCAGGATGTTATTCTGTGTTATTCATCTGGATTATTGATCATAAATCAGGATGGTATTCTGCATTATTCACTGGTGCAGCCAGGGAGTGGAGGTATTCTGGTTCGGTGACCCCAGGATTCCATCTCTGCTCTTTGTAGATGATGTGGTCCTGTTGGCATCATCTTGCCATGACCCTCAGCTCTCAGTGGAGCGGTTTGCAGCCAAGTGTGAAGCAGCTGGGATGAGAATCGACACCTCCAAATCTGAGGCCATGGTCCTCAACCGGAAAAGGATGGATTGCTCTCTTTGGGTCAAGTTTGAGGTTCTGCCTCAAGTGGAGGAGTTCAAGTTTCTCTGGCTTTGTTCACGAGTGAGGGAAGAATGGAGCGTGAGATTGACAGACCGACTGGTGCAGCATCGGCAGTATTGCAGATTTTGTGCCAATCTGTTGTGGTGAAGAGGGAGCTGAGCTGAAGGTGAAGCTCTATGTTTACCAGTTGGTCTACTTTCCTACCCTCACCTATGGTCACGAACTCTGGGTATGGACTGAAAGAATGAGATTGTGGATACAGGTAGTTGAAATGAGTTTCCTCCACAAGGTAGCTGGACCCTCCCTTAGAGATAGAATGAGAAGTTCATTTATCCAGGAGATATTCAGAGTAGAACCGCTGCTCTTCCACATCGAGAGGAGCAAGTTACCAGATGGTAAGGATTCAGGCATATCAGAAGCAGGCAAAACACATGTAGACGTATGGGCAAACTCCCATGACCCCTCAAGGACCCTAATGAGGGTAAAGAGCTGTTCATATATGTTCTACGGCCAGGAAGCTTTACGTTTACGAATCCTCCAGGAGCAATTTGAGATAACTTGGCCTGTCCAAAGCCAGAGAGGAGGCCAAATTCAGATAAACAACAACTGTTTGGGCCGCCAGACTCTGTTTTCTGTCTGCCTTCAGTTCTGCTGGTACACTCAATGACGAATCTAAACAGCCAGATTTGTGGACATTTTGTCCAGTCCGTGTTCGTTAGCTTTCTCCAAGATCAAATCCTTCAGGCTGGTTAGTTCCAGGAGCTGCAAGTGGCCTACGATTCTCAGAAATCGTGTCCAGCTTGCGGTTGAGCTCGATGAGCATTTGAGTCTGAGAGGCACAAATGAATCCTTCACACAAGGCTGGCAGATTTACCGTGGCCGAAACTGCTGCAGACGTCTTCCTAATTTGTCAATATTCTAGGTGTCTGCTGATTCCAAAAAGCAGAAACCTTGTTTTCATAAATCCAATAATGTACACATCTTCTATGTCTTCCACGGACAGCACAGATAGATAGGCACATCATCTTTCACTCCCCCAAGAATCAATGACATACCCAGCTGTGTGGGTCTGTTCAGGACATGAGGGCTCTCCAGCACCCTGTCGTCTGGTAGAAAAATATATATAAATTGCGTTGAGGGACCAGCTGACCAAATCTATAATAATTTTCAATTCAGAAAATGTGTAACGAGAGGTTGAGAGGACAAGAGCAAAAAAGCAGGAGGGAGGGAGGGCAAGAGCGACCGTCTTTGTCGAGAGTGAAAGAGAGAATGAGTAAATGGTTGCAAACACAGTTTCTTTCTTCAATGAAAGAAATTTAGTCTGAAATATATTTATTATAATGCTTGTCGTGTCACTTCAGGTTAGTCTTCACATGCAGGAATCAGGTCAGCACACCAGTCTACTCACAAGTGCCACCAACAAGTGTTTGCGAATTGTGTGGAAAGTTTACTGTAAAATAAGTGATTCTGTTTTCTCTAATATCTGCTTTGATTTATTTTATTTTACTTTTAGGTAATCCTCCATCCAGACCTGTCAAAAAGACCATAAAGCAGCGCTTCCTCAAACTGCTGCCCTGTTATCACTCTGGCTCTAGGTCTTCAGACATTCAAGGCAAGTTTTGACCTTTATCCATCTTTACACCTTTATTTTTCCCCATTTATGGACACGACACTTCAATGCACAGCTCAAAACGCCACATTTTTTCCCCACAGGAAGTATAGCTGATGAAGAAGAACTGTCAACAGTGCGTTACAGACCCAAGAGCCTCGACAGACTCGTCCAACAGACTAAATTCAACAAGATGGAGCTGCAGGTCCTCTACCGGGGATTCAAAAACGTCAGTTCTTGCTCTTGAAAATTGCAACGCTTTAAAGTTTCAGAATTGGTCTTATGGATTATTGTATTGTCTTTATGCATAATAAACCTTTATTGGGGCATTGTTGATTTATATTTTCCTGACAGGAGTGTCCCAGTGGTGCTGTGGATGAAGAAACCTTTAAAAGCATCTACTCCCAGTTCTTTCCTCAGGGAGGTAACCTGACATCATTCCTCAACCTCACAATCTTCTGTTGTTTTTAAAAATAATAAAGGTTTCATCTGCATGTATGGCTGATAATGTGGCCTTCTACTCAAACACCACAGACAAAAGTGCAAAACCAAATAGTTCTGAAATGCAGGTACGCACTCGATGTAAACAAAGCACTTTTATCTGCAAATATATCAAAACTGCCAGATTTCGCAAGCCCAAGCTCTCTGTGCGTCATTGTTGACCTATTTTCACTTACTTCCGCTGTTTCTGTAGATAAACAAACATATTTTATAGATATTTTATTGAAAGACACAATACCTGTCATTACAAATAAAAAAAACATGTTATCTTATTTTATCAAATTCTTTGGGACTGTTCTTGACTTCGAGTTGAGTAACTTTTGTTGGAGCGTTACACTTATAAAGCTAATACATGAACGCTACGGTAATATGTTCATATTAACTAGGTACTCAACACACATGTGCTAACAAATATAATCTTGCTAACAAGTTCATGAATATGGAGGACCAAACTGACATAATAATAAATAAAAGAATAAATATATGTCCGACATAAAAGAATACATATGTAAATCAAAGTAGAAATATACAGTATATCCTACATAATAATAAATAAAAGAATAAATATATAAATTAAAGTAGAAATATATATTTTAATGAGAAATAAAAGCATAAATATATATATTCTTTTTTATTTCTCCTTACACATGAGTTTCCGTCAATAAAAATAGATATTTTGCTTTGCCTTTTTTTTGCTTCTCCCTTTTCTGCTCGATGTATTCTGCTCGCTGTTTTTCCGTTTGCTTTATTTATTGCTGTATTTATTGCTGTATTGTTTGCTCACTGTATATTTCTGCCTCATCGTTATGTTAATGAGGAGGGCTGCTTTCTAAGTCCAGCTCTACTATTGGTCAATGAACAGGAAAGAGAACGATCAGTGTGTTGATCGATTGTGCACGCCTGCACTGCGGTCCTCTTAGGAGAGCTCCTTATTTGAGAGGAAGTAAACAACTATTAGAGATGTATTGTAGGATTGCTGAAGAATTAAGGCACGTTGCTAGCTTAGCTGAAAGTAATACAGTCAGTGATGACTATTTACTGTTTTGAGTCGATGTTTTGAGTGAGAGGCTGGTCCAGGTAGCTGCAGACACGGATAATGACACGTTATACTTCGTATAGCTCGCCCTTTAGCTCCTATTGGATATCTTCCCCCGCGACAGCGTCATACTGAATAACCTTTTAGTCCACGCCCACCTACAGTGTGGGCCCGCCCCGTGTGCATATAAGTCCACCACACGGAAGGAACAGCCTCTTTTCATCATTCACCGTTATACAGAAGACCTGTCTACACCTACTACGACTATGTCTACATCTACTCCTACTCCGATAGGAAGAGTGTGCGCGAAGTGCTACGGGGAATTCCTGCAGGACTTTGACCCGCATCTCGTGTGCGTGAAATGTCTGGGACCTGGTCATGGTCTGGACCACTCCTGCCGCATCTGTGCTGATCTGCCCGCTGACGTGCGGGAGCGCCGGGCCGCTCTGCTCGAGTTAGCCCAACAAGGCGCGCGCCCCCGTAGGGACGAGTCTACGGTGGGGGAGCGAGAGGCCGCCCTGCAAGGGCTAGCCGGAGAACGCACGCGGTCACGGAGGGCTGAGTCCGTGGAGACCCAGGATACTCAGCCGGACGAGCCGGACTGGTCGTCCGATAGAGAGCACGAGAGCGAGGCGAGCACAATCCACTCTCTCTTCAGCGGCTTGGAAACTCCTGACGAGGAAGGAATGGACCCGGGGCCGGAGCCCCCCTCCTCGCTGAGTTCTTCTTCCATAGGTGAGCTGCTGCACGCACTCCCGGCCATCATCAAAGAGTCCGCAGAGACCGCAGGTGTGGATGAGAGCCCGACGGCATGTTGGGGAGGTTTAGCGCCACTCCGAGTCGACGCGTGGACCCAATATGGCCACGCTTCCCGGGCGTACTGAAGTACTGGACAGGGGGCACAGCAGACCCTGCAAAGATGAAGGCACCCCTGTCGGAGTACGCCCCCGTAACGAAGGTGGAGGGTCTCACCGAGCAGGGTTTCCCGTCGGTGCCCCCCCTGGAGCTGGGCCTAGCAGATGTTTTTGGTGCCAAAACGGCTAGGCTGGACCAGAAGCCCGCCCCATCCGGTAAGCTAGACCAAACAGAGCTACAGCTAGCTAACCGAGCGTACCAGAGCTCCATGCAGGCTGCAGCAGCAGGCAACAACGTGGCAGCTGATTGCGTATCACATGTCCAAGCTGCTGGAGAAAGCTGAGCTGCCGGATCAGCTGAAGGGCTCGCTCGGCACGATGGCAGACGTGATCCTGTACCTGTGCGGCGCCCTTACCTCCTGCCTGTCCCGCAACACAGGGTGGCTAACCATGATCCACCGCGCCGTCTGGCTACGCCAGGCGCCGAACATGTCGGAGTCCATAAAGAGAGAACTGCTCCAAGGGAAGTTCTCATCGGAGGAACTGTTCGGGAAAAGTCTGAAGGACTTTAGGGAAAAGTCCAAGAAGGCAGAGGAGACGTCTCAGACTGTGAAGATGATGATGTCTGCTCAGCGCCCCTCACGGAAGTGGAAGGACGATCGCCAGCAGAGGCAACAGTACAGACAGTCCACGGCTGCAGCTGCCTCCAACAATGCAGCCCCCCAGAACCCCCCTCCATACAAGGAGCAGCGGTATCAGAACCAGTACCAGAACCAGTTCCGCAAGCCGCCTGCCGCGCAGCAGTTCCAGAAGGGCGGTCGCCATCAGGGGCAGAACTGGTCAGGACAAAACTGGTCGGGGCAAAAACACCAGCAGCAGTACCAGCAGCCACGCAAGCGCGAGCAGAAAAAATGACTGGCTGCAGGGAGTGTGCATGAAAGAAGTTCTGTGTCTGATTTGTTTTCAATAAATCAAGAGAGTGAACAGAATGTGGTTTCTTTTGTGTCGAGCTCGTCCGTGGGGTCACGTCGCCCTCTAGCGGCTCAGGTACGCACACTTCCCACCACTGATAAAAAGCTGGTCTCCAATAAACAGCTTTCTTCTTCACAACTCTACAAAACCAGGTATTTCACATCCTTCAATGAACCCTCACAGCTGCAGCCAGGTCATCTGCGCTGCAGCTCTGAGCGTAGCGGGAAGAAACGCGTCTCTCAGAGCGAACACGAGCCACCGCTGAAGCGGAGGGCAGTGTGTAGCGGAAGTGACGTTTTCCCTCCACGCGGGTTCACCCCCACTACAAGCTCGAGGGGGCCTGACTATCCCTTTCCGGCCAGGGCTCCCGTGGGCCACTCACGTGGCGGAGGTAGAGCCCTCGAAATGGTTAATGACCATGTCGCGCGCGAACGATCACGCGCGCCCACTGTCGGAGAGACACGCCCAGTGGAGGGAGCTGTGCACTCTCGACAAGTGGATGGACGCGCTCATCCGCAGAGGTTATGCGCTTCAGTTCGCTGCAAAACCTCCTCCTTTCAGAGGAATATTAAAAACAGAGCTGACAGACTCGGAGCAGACCTCCTCCCTGAGGACAGAGATAACAGAGTTGCTGTCAAAGGGAGTGGTTGCCAGAGTACCGGACGAGGAGAAAAACACGGGGTTTTACTCCCGTTACTTTCTCGTCACGAAGAAATCAGGCGGCTGGAGGCCGATTCTCGACCTATCGACGTTCAACAAATCGATCGTAAAGAGGGGTTTTCACATGCTGACAATGAAGCAGCTGCTGAAAAATGTAAAAAAGGACGATTTCTTCACCTCACTCGACCTGCGGGACGCTTATTGGCACATACCAATAGTTCCAAAACACAGGAAGTTCCTGCGCTTCTCCTTCGAGGAAGCTCAGTTCGAGTTCGAGAGGTTACCCTTCGGCTACTCTTTAGCCCCGCGCACATTTACGAGATGCGTGGGGACCGCACTCCAGCCGTTGCGCACAGCTGGAATGAGGATTTTCTTCTACCTCGACGATCTGCTTCTTTTAAGCAGCTCGAGGCAGGAGGCTGCAGCTCAAACCAAAGTTTTAGCAGAACATTTGTTAAAACTGGGGTTTTCAATCAACTGGGGGAAAAGTTCCCCCCTCCCAGATCAAAAGATTATTTATCTGGGGGTAGAACTCAACTCGTGCACAATGAGAGCTCGTCTTTCCGAGCAGAGAGCGCACGACCTGGCAACTCAGCTGTCGCGGGTCAGACCAGGAAAATTAGTGACAGCGGCGACCATCATGCGGCTTCTGGGGCTGATGGCGGCCGGTCACGTGGTCGTGGAGTTAGGTTTGTTGCATATGAGGACGATGCAACGCTGGTTTGCCCGCCTGCACGTGGATCCGGTGCATCAAAAGAGGCGGATGATCAGGGTTCCCCCCTCCGCGGAAGCCGACCTACGTCACTGGGGGAATCCTCTGACGTTGTCAGAAGGAGTCTCCATGACCACACCTACGTCTCATATCCCAGTCTTCACGGACGCTTCCCTGATGGGCTGGGGGGCGACGTGTCTGGGTCAAACGGTGGGGGCGAGGTGGCCAGAACACACTCGCCTCCATATAAACGTTTTAGAACTTCTGACAGTTTACAAAGTGGTGAAGCATTTTGCTCCCCTGCTTCGAGACCAACATGTACTGATACACACCGACAACCAGGTGGCAGCATCGTACATAAATCGACAAGGCGGTGTCCGCTCAGCCCAGCTGCTGGACGTGGCGAAGCAGCTCCTGCTCTGGGCTCACCAGAACCTACGCTCACTGCGAGCAGTGTACATTCCTGGTGTTCTGAACAGAGGAGCGGACATCATGTCGAGGGGGGGGCCACGTCAGGGAGACTGGGCTCTACACCCCGACATAATAAAACAGATCTGGTCCAGGTTCGGCCAACCGAGCGTGGACCTGTTTGCGTCACGGGAGAACGCGCAGTGTCCACTGTGGTTCTCTCTGAGCCCGAAGGACGACCCTCCTCTGGGAGTGGACGCTTTTGCGCACAGCTGGTGGCCAGAGAAACTACTGTACGCTTTCCCACCTGTGGCTCTCGTACCACGCGTCCTGGAGCGAGTCCAGAGGGAGAAGCTGTCAGTCATCCTGATAGCTCCAGAGCGCAAATACGCGCTGTGGTTCCCGGTCCTCCAGCAGCTGTTGTGGGACGAACCCCTGCAGCTTCCGTGGAGAGAGGATGCGCTTCTGCAGGCAGGAGGGGCGATCACGCACCCTCCAGAGATAGGCCAGCCCCTGTGGGCTTGGAGGCTGAACGGAACCGTTTAACCCGTCTGGGCCTGTCTCCAGCCGTGGTAAAAACTATTCAAGACGCACGCGCGACGTCCACATCAACTGTGTACGCGTCAAAATGGGCAGCTTTCCAGCGCTGGTGCACTGAAAGAGGTGTCGACCCCACATCATGTGAGCTGAGATGCGTGTTGTCGTTCCTGCAGCTGTTATTAGATAGGAATTTGGCGTATAGTACCATTAAAGTATATGCAGCTGCTATTTCCTCATGTCATGAAGGTTTTGGTGACAAGACGTTATTTAATCAAACGCTGTTGAAGCGTTTTCTGCAAGGTGTGCGCAGACGTCAACCAGTGAGGCGTGACCTCTCACCTCAGTGGGACTTGTCCCTGGTTTTACGTGCCCTGCTCAAAGCTCCTTTCGAACCTCTGAACAACGTGTCGCTGAAGTTCCTGTCACTCAAAACTGCACTCTTACTGGCGCTGACGTCAGCAAAGAGAGTGAGCGACCTGTGTGCGCTGTCTGTGGCCCCATCATGTTTACAAATCCAACAAGATGGAAGCTCTGCTATTTTAAGGCCCAACCCAGCTTTTATGCCAAAGAACTTAAACAGTACGTTTAATGCTGCGTTCCAGTTGCCTCGGAGGTCGAAATTACGAACTCGGAATGACGTCATCACCGAGTAATGCGTTCCAGTTAGCTTGTCGGCACGATGACGAAAACAAGATGGACGCCCGCTACGAAGCTGTTGTTGTTCTTGCTTTGTTGGATTATAAAAAGGTTTCCAGACCAGCAGCGAAGTTGAAAAGCAATTCTGAGGCTCTTGAAATGTTAACCAGGTATGTTGTTTTAACCAGTAGTTTTTATTTATTTATAAATAAGCTTATTTTTGTTAATTATGGTCTTGAGGCTCTTACATCTACTTTATAGTTTTAATTCGATCTCTTTTAGGATTATAGCAGCAGTACAGAAGTTATCATTAGATAAATAAAGTCAGAAAGTGCTGAACATTGTTTTTCTTTTCTTTTTACTACCTCAATCCATTAGCAGACGTTTTTACGGTTTATTGTTAAAATTGTTATTAAACTTCAATCAATCAAAACTTTATTTCAGACTCATATGGTCCATAGTAACAAAACAATTTAATTTCTTTGTATTTTAGGATGCTGCTGATACACACAAACCTACGGACACATGGAATAATCATGAAGACTATGGGAGGTGATGCTGAACATGGATGACAACAAGTTTGTGCGTCATTTCAGAGTCAACAAGACCCAGTTCACATCTGTAATGATGCAGCTGCAGGAGGAAGGAGCACTGTCAAGGTGCAGCACCAGTCCCTGTAGAAAAGAAGGTCCTGATGTTCCTGTGGTACATGGCCAACCAGAACAGCTTCAGGGAGATGTCTGACAAATTTGGTCTCGCAGTCCTCAGCACACAGGATCATCATGGAAGTACTGAAGGCCATTTTGCACAATGGGACACACCTTCATCCCCTGGCCTAACGAATTGATGCTGTGGTGATGATTGTCATCATGGCAGCCTGCCTTCTGCATAACCTCTGCATTGGGGCTTCACCAGTGTGTCAGGATCACCCAAACGGCTGTCCAAGGCAGGATGAAAATGACTAAATTACTCTTTACTGTGATGTGTGGATGCTGTACTTGTATTAGCTTGTCATAACTTGTCAAAAAATGTTCTAGTGTTGTTATAGTGCTGTTTTGATTAAATGTGTTTATCTGACATGCCACTCTCTCGCTGTCATTTATATCTGTGTGGATAAACCACGCCAAAAACATAAGCTGGTATAGGTAAACACATTTTACAGCTTCAAAAACCAGCTGCAAAACTTAGTTTCCCACAACAATAACACCTGCTTAAAAGTCAGTGCTTAAATAAAGCATTTCTATGTAGTAATTTTAAAACTCTGCCCGATGAGAACATGAGAGCACTAGTTTCTCTGCAAGTACATCGGTTTCCAAAAATATTGATGAAAAACTATGCAGTGCATCATGACAAATTGTCGTGTTTGAATACCAGAGGTGTTCCTCTTTTACACTGAATTTACTTTCATTCTAAGTAGTTTATTTTCATTACCTGCTTTCCTTTATTCTACTGAAAAACCACACTTATTGTGAAGTAAGACAAGAATTTGTGCATTTGTTATTTCAAATTGTTTTTAATAACGTATGACAACAAGGCACAGGTACAATTTGAGGTCTGAGGTCTCAGTAAAATGAGCTACCAGCTAAAACTAAATCAAAATAACTAACTTCACAAAAATCTTACTTAGTAATGTTGGACACAAAGACACTGTTCCAGTAGCAGCTGGCAAAATGCACCGAATAGAAAATGACAGTTTTGTGCAAATTAAACAATGAAATGTTCCTGAACATTCATTTGTGCAACAAATAAAAATCAGTAATCTCTTGTTTCACAATTATCTATCAGCCGGGTTATCAGTCTGCTCTCCTCTGTGCTCTGCAAGGGACAAGGGACCAGGGAAACAGGTTTGTCTGCTCGGGTCCAGGAACATGTTCATCTTCATGTTGACATAAACTGCAAAGAAATATACACATGGTTAACAACAAATCACAGATGACAGTAACTCACAAAACTAACCCACAATAATAAGTATAAATAAGGTCGATTTTCACTCTCTCACACACACACCCCCAACACAGAACACACACACAGACACACACAGCTGTGGATTGACAGGATGGTTTGGGTTTCAAGTTTTGCATTTTTTTTTAAACAAAATAATTGATTCTGTTAAACTGGATTCCCACCCTGACAAGCCAAGATAAATCTTGATAGACCTTTTAAAAACAGTTTATGGTGCAAAACATTAGTTTACTAGCTAAAAACACATGTAAAGGTGAACAAAAAACAACATGTTGCAGGTCTCCTACGCAGCTACATCATCAACACGACAACAATCACGTTCGACGCTCTTTAGAAAACACAAACAGCTTAGAAACATCCTCTAATTATTAGGCGACTTATTGTATAATAATCACTGTAAAGTACGAAATGTGTTACTGAGTTAATGATAAACAATGAACGCTGAACAGCTAAAACGAGTCCTGTGCTAAACAACAACAATGCCGCCTCACACCCGTTTAGCGTGCCGTTGTCGACGCACAGCGGCTGTTTAAACATATCGTTATAGCTACTGTAAATAACTACAGTGCCTGAATGCGTTAATGTGAAGTTACGGCTGAGTAAACCACAAAGAACAGCGAAAAAGAGTAAAAAGTAACTCTTTCACTCACTGTTGATGCGAGGAGCAGCCATTTTGAAACGATGATCTCGGCGAACTCGGGTATGGTACAGCGAGACCGAGTCCACGAGTTGTAATTACGACCTGAGGAGGCGTTCCAGTTGATTTTTACTGCTCGGAAGCTCGTAATTACGACCTCCGAGGACAACTGGAACGCAGCATAAATCAAGGCAATTTTTTTTAAATGGGTTCCATCTTCCTCCCCACACTTCAGAGGAGGAAGCCAAACAACATTTGTTGTGCCCAGTCCGTGCGCTACAGTACTATGTGACACGAACGACCAGTTTACGCCAGTCCCAGAGTTTGTTCATCCACTACAGGGACAGCTCTGTGGGGCGAGCTCTGTCATCCCAGCGGCTCTCACACTGGCTGTGTGAAGCCATCTCAGAAGCTTACAGAGTGTGTGGAGTAGAACCTCCTCAGACGCTACGTGCTCATTCTACACGGGCGTTAGCGTCCTCTGCAGCTTTACATGGCGGGATGACAGTAAGCGATATCTGTTTGGCGGCCTCGTGGGCCACGCCCTGCACGTTCATAAGACATTACCTGCGTGACATGTCAGGTCCCTCCATGACTAATTCAGTCCTGGGAGTTATGGATTAGCAGGGTAAAGTTTTCATGTGGTGTTCTGCACTCCACCTGCCTCTGTGCAGGATGTGTGAGTGTTGCCATCAGTCTCAGGGCTCTGGACTGAGTTTGTTGTGTTGTTACTGACTTTTGATCCTGTCTGTGCATAGCTCTGAGTCAGTTTTTGTCCCCCTGTTTGGGGTCGCCGCCGAGGCCTGTTCTGGCCTTCTGGCGTTTTGTTAAAAAAACAACAACAAAAAAACCACAAAAAAACACAAAAAAACCAAAAAAAAAAAAAAAAACCACAAAAACAATAATCAATGTTGTGAGGCTGCGGTGCAGCTGTCACACGCCTGTCAGGCCTCAGTGCAGGCCTGCAGGCTTATCCACCGATCACCAGCACCCTCCTCTGGTGCGTCGTGACGTAGAACGTACGGATGACGTATGAGGAAGGACAGAGGTGTTTTTGGGTGAGCAAGGACTTCATGCTTGGGCTGGACCCAATGGGGCATGGACTACATCCTGCTACGCCCTTTATCCAATAGGAGCTAAAGGGCGAGCTATACGAAGTATAACGTTGGTTACGTATTGTAACCCCAGATTATACGAGTATAGCGGAGCCCTTTAGCTATGTGGGCCCCATTGGCTCTTGGACGGCTGAATGATAAGCTGTTCGAGGCTGTTCCTTCCGTGTGGTGGACTTTTATGCACACGGGGCGGGCCCACACTGTAGGTGGGCGTGGACTAAAAGGTTATTCAGTATGACGCTGTCGCGGGGGAAGATATCCAATAGGAGCTAAAGGGCTCCGCTATACTCGTATAATCTGGGGTTACAATACGTAACCAACGTTCTCTTTCCTGTTTATTGACCAATAGTAGAGCTGGTCTTAGAAAGCAGCCCTCCTCATTAACATAACGATGAGGCAGAAATACAGCGAGCAAACAATACAGCAGCAAATACAGCAAACAATACAGCAATAAACACAGCAAATGGAAAAACAGCGAGCAGAAATACATCGAGCAGAAAAGGGAGAAGCAAAAGAAAGGCAAAGCAAAATATCTGTTTTTATTGACGGAAACTCATGTGTAAGGAGAAATAAAAAAGAATATATATATTTATGCTTTTATTTCTCATTAAAATATATATTTCTACTTTGATTTATATATTTATTCTTTTATTTATTATTACCGTATTCTCCGGCCTATAAGTTGCACCGGAGTATAAGTCGCACCAGCCCAATTATGGCCAATGAAGTGGAAAAATCCATGTATAAGTCGCACTGGCCTATAAGTCGCACCTCACGGCACAAAACGAGCACGTGCAGCAACAACAGACCTGCAATGCAGTAAACAGACCTGCATCTCTTTGATCTTTAAAGATAAACACATAAAAAATATATTCTTGTTAGCTGACATTACAGTAAAAGTGTGTCTCAGTTTAACTTTTCTTGATAAATGCACTTTGACGGTTAAAAACCGTTAAATTAAATGACAATTTTTTTGACCAAAGTGAAAAAACCGAAAAATCCACGTATAAGCAGCACCGGCCTATAAGTCGCAGGGCTTAGAAATGTAGGCAAAAAGGTGCGACTTATAGGCCGGAGAATACGGTATGTAGGATATCAATTTCTACTTTGATTTATATATGTATTCTTTTATGTGGATATATATTTATTCTTTTATTTATTATTATGTCAGTTTGGTCCTCCATACATGAAAGCTGTTGGTACGTGACAAATAACTTGGAAGTAACTGTAAGAAAATAAACTTATTTAGTATTTAGAAAGTATTTAATGGAGTAAATGGTAAATGGAGCTTATTTATATAGCGCTTTCCAGCCCCCTGTGAGGAGCCCCAAAGCGCTTTACAATACCAACCATCCACCCATTCATTCACACATTCATACACCGGTAGTGGTAGCCTGCCTTGCAAGGCGCCATCCAGACCTACCGGGAGCAACTCGGGGTTAAGTGTCTTGCCCAGGGACACAACGACACATGGTGGGCGGATGCGGGATTCGAACCTCCAACCTTCCGTTCAGGGGTCGACTGCCATTACCACTACACCACGGCCGCCCCGTACCGTGTACCGATGTTCCATTTGCAAGCTGAAAAGAAAAAATCCCAAAAACCAAATACAGTTGAAAAGATCAGACTATTTCAACTAGTAATTTAAAATTTGTGTGGAAATTCAAGTTATTTTAGAAGACTGTGTGGAAACGTGTCAGTTTAAGTTATTATTTGTACATGAAGTTGTTGATTTCCTTTTTTTTTTTCTAGATTCGAGTATGTATGCTCATTTCCTGTTTGACGCTTTTGACATTCACAACAATGGATTGGTCAGCTTTGAAGTGAGACACAAAACGTTTTCTTCACTATCTATTGTCTAGTTTTTAAAATATACTTGTTTTATTTCATATATTGGCTGTCATTTTGTTTGTCGACATCATCATCTTTACTTTCCCTGCTGTAGGACTTGGTCCTGAGTTTGTCCATCATCTTGCGAGGCTCCATCACTGACAAACTCAACTGGGTCTTTAATCTGTACGACCTCAACAAGGACGGCTGCATCACCAGAGAGGTATGGAACCCCTCAGAGTTTGTATCAGCAGACTTGTGTACAGTTTCAGCATCTCCTGTCTCTTCTTTTATTCTCCTCCAGGAGATGACGGATATAATGCACTCCATCTACAGCATGATGGGGAAGCACACCTACCCCAGCTTAAAGGATGCTGCAAAGGATGCTCCGAAGGAGCACGTCGACAGCTTCTTCCAGGTAAAATTCACAACAATAAAAAAATATTGGAGAATTTCTTGAGGATGGCTTTCAGCTACATCCAATTTTAGCTTGATATATGTCAATTTATCAGAGTTATGACCATTTTTGTGTTGGGTGAGGTGGATTCAGTGAGCTACAGCTTTTACTCTGAGTCAACTCTATCTGTTAGCAAAATATATTAATCTCAAAATATCAATCGCAGCACATACTTTGCCACATGGTGTATTCCAAGAGGTTGCATTAATGGAAACAACACATAAATTCTGTAAAAACCAAAATATCAAGATCTATTGCAGTGTTGTAGAGTTAAAGATCTATGAAATGACAAAGCAATGTATTTGTTGTACAATGCAATAATAATCTTATTGCGTTGAGTTTTGGGGGACAGCTTGCAAAACTATAACTACCGGTAAGCCCATTTTTATTTTACAGGAAAGAGCCATAAGGATAATCACTAGAAAGCATTATTACCATCCATCAAATGTTTTGTTTTGCAAATTGAAATTACTGAAATTTTATGATCTGGTTGACTACAATATACTCTTAATATTGTACAAGGCGCAGAACTTCACATTACCCTCAAATATCCAAACGCTTTTTGTAAAAAGACAGAGTACTTACAATCTTAAGGGTACAGATATTTTTGTTATGCCACAACATAGAACTAGTTTAAAGAGTAGGTCTACTATAATTTACGGAATAGGTCTATGGAATGGTTTAGAAAACGATATCAAAGTTGCAAAAACAATGACTTTGTTTAAAAAAATGAATAAAATTAGGTTTCTGGAAAAATATATATAAATTGGTTTGTTTCAAAATTTATGAATGTTAAAGTATGATGAGTTATTTATTGTGTAATATTTTTTGTGGATTATTGTTGTTTGAATTGATTGTTTGAATTAATTTTGTTAAAAAAGGGGCAGACATAAGATTTTATCTTCTTCTGCTTCCTTTCATTTCATGTTATGTTTGATTTTTTTTTTTACGTGGAATTGTAAATACTGTAGTTTTTTTGTGTTCTTTTAAATTTGAAATGAATAAAGAATTTAAATAAAATAAATAAAATAAATTAACGATGTTGGTGGGCAATAGACGTGTCAAGAAATGCTAGGCCTTTAATTTAAATATGGCTTCTATATCCATTCATCATCCATATCCATCCATCCATCCATCCATCCATCTCTTTACCTGCTCCTTCCTCTCCCGAACACATTTACACATAAAGCCATCAGAAAGTTCTGACCTGGATGGCCAATCTTCTTGCCTGTGTTTACTAACTAAAGAAAAAAAAGCCAATAACGAACCGTTTAGGTAACTTTTGGTCCCAGACGCCTTTTGAACAAAAGTGCAAAACCGATTGAGCGAAATCCCTAGGAGGAGTTCGATCAAATGCGGAGGCTGTAAACCGCCAAAAATGTGTGAAATTTGGGATGGCGTTCCAAAATGGCCGCCTTCCTGTTTACTGTACAACGTTGGCGTCAGGGGTTTTTCTGTGCATCTTGGGAAATTGGACAAGTGTACCAAATTTCATGCTTCTAAGACAAACTGGTTAACGCGGAGGGTATTTTGAAAATTTACAGGTGGCGCTCTTGAGCCGTTTCTGTTGTGATTTTTGCCACGCCCCCACAATAGGCATTTTACCAGTCCTGATGTGTCCGCCAAATTTGGTGAGTTTTGGGATATGTTAAGCCCCCAAAAGGCCATTTCATTTGGCGGAAAAATTTCAGCTCTGGCCTGAAACACTATACGATTACACTACAATTACAACAGGCCTTCGCAGCGCTTAGCAGCTCGGGCCTAATAATTTGCTATGTTCAGGCTTGGTAATGATAGATTATGAACATTTTGTTTAATAGAGGCTAAAATTCTCATAACTTTCCTCCTTTCTGTGACAAATTATGGTGATGACACTAAATGACATATGGTAACTTAAAGCTCCCATCTCTTTTACTTTTACCTGTGGTCGGGTCTCAGAAGCAACATGTCCAGGATAAAAACCCAGACATCCCTGTCCACAAGGTCCTCCAGGTCCTCCTTGAGTGTTTCCAGGGCAGAGAGGATTAATAATCCCTCCAGTGAGTTCCGGGTCAACCTCCAGGGTCTCTTCCCAGTGAAACATGCCTGGAAAACCTCCAGCAGATCTACTCCGAGCTCCCCCTGGATGACGGAGCTCCTCATCCTGTATTTAAAGCTGAGCCCAGCCACCCTACGAAGGAAGCTCATTTCTGTTGCTTCTTCCTTCAGTCATGATCCAAACCTCATTACCACAGGTGAGGGTTGGAACGTACAGACCAGTAAATCAAGAGCTTTTCCTTTTGGCTCAACCCTTATTTCACCAAGACCCACTGAAACAACGTCCTCATTACTGAGAACGAGCCCACATTCCGTTAATCCATCTCCTGCGCCATCCTATAACATCACTCCTGAACAAGACGCTCAATTAAAGGTGCAGTCTGTAAGTTTCTGTAGAACGCAGCACTTGGAAAAATTTTCAACAGGGAAAGCATTCTGGTCCCTCCCCCTCAGAGCCATATATGGCTCTGCTCCCCCTTGCTCTCGCTGAAATTCAGCTCAGCCTCCTTAGCTCCGCCTCCACTGCATGTCCTGTCGCAGCCGCTGCGATATTCTGTGTTTATATGTTAATAAAACGTTCTAAAAAATAAAATAAAAACATGGAGCGCTGGTCCAGCACACCAGGAAATCTGCAGAGCCTCGCGCAGCCACGTTGAACCCGAGTTTAATTCGCTCGTGACAAATTCATTCATTTCCTCATTGTTTCAGTCATGGAGTCAGCGGAGGAGGAAGCGATCACTTGACTTTTGGCAAAAAAAACAAAAGAACAATCCAGATCAGGGATTGAAGGGATTTCAAACGGTGTTCAATGATCAGACGTGTCTTAAAAATGATAAAGATTTATTGACAGACACAGGTTAACAGAATAATCAGAGTTCAACAAGAAATAGATCAATTCTTTGTGCACAGAGAATGGATGAGCAAACGCAGACCTGTCGCGCCCGAGGTCCTCCAAGAATGCTGAATCTCCCTAGCTGTTGTGTGATAATATGCAGCAGCTTCTTCTGGTGTGTGATTGGCTGTTCTACTGATAAAATCCTGGTTGCCGGGACAACGGTTATGAGCGGCCCCAAGGTCTCATACTGCCCTGTTTAAGATTCTTTACATTATTGTGTGTGAGACTTCTCTTTGTCTTTGTTAAGACGTAAGTTTAATGTATTATGTGTATGTTTATGTCTATACTATGGACTTTACGTGTAGATGCACTAGTTGGTCTGTATATTAGAATGTCACTATGTGTGTGCTTTATATTTTAGTGATGTTCTGTGACTCAGTTTGATTTCTGCCCTTCCCCCAGGAATGTATACCAGAAGCAGAGCTGGTTGGGACAGAAATCCCTGTTTGGCCTAAACTGTGTTGTTGGAAAACACTAGTTCAGTTTCTAAGCTACTATAAGGCACAGTAAACATGTTTGCATAAACATTTGTGAATACATTGATAATACCTGGTTTACAGAACACTTGTGTATTAGTTTCAATCAGAATACTGTATCGTATTGAAAGGTATATAATTCTTCAGGATGAAGAAGGGGAATTTAATACATTTGTGTCACATACAAAACAGTTTTGCATCGCTTTGCAATCCTTTGAACGAGAACGTGCGCAGCCGCTGGGCCAGGCGGGGGCGTGGGTTAGGGGCGTGAGAAGCTCTGTTTTTATTGGCTGGTTAAAAACTCTGTTTTTATTGGCTGGTTAACGGCGGGTCACTGGGGTTTTAGAAATGCTTTTAGTAACACCTGGAGAAGCAAGGGGACTATAGTTTTTTTCAGAGATTACTTGTCTAACATCAGTCTGTCAGGAGACAGTGACAGAGTGAAGAAATACGTTAATATATTTTTAGAAAAGTTACAGACTGCAGCTTTAATTACACTCCTCCACCTGAGGCAATTATTTAATTTTTGCCCAGAGGTAACACATATTCAAGAAAGACAATTAAATGAATACATTTATTAAACAGTTGGGAGTGTGCATAAAAAAAATCTAAATTAAAAATCAAAATAATGCACCACATGTCGACTAATAAGTCTCGTTTACCCTTTAATTTTTTAGAAAATGGACAAAAACAAAGATGGAGTGGTCACCATTGAGGAGTTTTTAGAGACGTGCCAAAAGGTTGTTTTCAAGTTTATCATCTCAAATCTAACTAATCAATGAACACCCACCCAACGACTGTTGAAATAATTAGTCTCTTGGTCCTCCATCCAGGATGAGAACATCTTGCAGTCCATGCACATGTTTGACAATGTGATCTGAACAATGACTCGAAGGACAATCCAACATTCCTGGCCTCCTTGGAGCTCCTCTGCAGGATTACACCTCCCATCAAGAGGAGACAGGAGGTCCCATGATGATGAGGGCATCCACTCCAAACCACATGTTCTAAAAGACTGAGCGGAAGGAGCCAAATTGTGATGCATAAAATGTGAACATTTGATTCCCATTCCAGATTTAGAGACATTAAATTGTCAGTTCATGTGTAATAAATTATGCAAATGTTTAAATCAATACTTTTCTGCAGCCTTAGTCTTGCAAGAATGATTTAACCTCGCTTGAGCAAGAAAGGCACAGTAAGAAAATGTAAAAAGCATTGCACACTTTTATACCCTCTTATTTTGTGATGAGACCATTTATGATTTTAAACAAAGCTATTATCCAACATTAAAGTTCTCCATTTCTCTTACAGAGATTCCCACAGTGTCTGCTGCATGATGCACTTACTTTTGCTGCCCCCTGGAGTATGACATTTGAAGATATATTTTTCTATGCAAACATACATTTTATTTTTAACCTAATGGAAATGTTTGAAATATTTTTTCTGTTTTCCTTCTTTGGGTTGTGTGCAATCATTGATTTTATGTAGACGGTCACCGTATTATTGCTTCAACAGGCTGACAGAGTTGATCTGATGTTTAATACCATCTTTAATCATCCCCTGCACGAGTGAGGGTTGTAAAAAACAATGAGGATTTTTATTTTGCTGCCTTATCCTGGGACTCTCTTTGAGGCTTGTGAGCAGCTAAATGAGTTGCACGTGTACAAAGATGAAATTTGGATCCAAATTGAGGTTCAGGGAGCTTTGTATCCCATACAATTTTGACCACTTGTTTCTGTCTTCCAAAGATAAAGTAGAAGTAGATGCAGATGGGTTTCATACGTGTTATTTACTTTATATATCACTTTCACAACAGTTTGACCCCAAAATGTTTGCAGCTTTTTCTTTAGTGTGGAAGCAACGCCCTCTAGTGGTGACTGGTGGGTACACAGATTATGTAAAAGTAAGAAGTAACGGAAATATGAATAAAATACCGACAGCGTTAGCACTGTTAAATGACAAAAATATGAAAAAGAAAAACTTGAAAACAGTCTCCTTTTGTTGTTCTAGTTTAATTACAAGCTAGCGTTAGCATGGCATGGAAGTAGCAGTTACAGGCTGCTCCCATGATGCATTGCTTCAAACATGACAAATGGATTTTACTGTATTTTGTTTCTTCTGTGGCAACAGATTACACAAATACTGTAGTCAATATTTGTTTTTATTTTATTTAATCTTTAACCAGGCACCTTTCGTTGGGATTAAAAAAATATATTTTTTTGCGAAGAGACCAGCTCATGAATAGCGGCAGAATAAAACTTGCAATGTATTTATGTCTCATTACCAGATGTTTTGCTGTTTATATTTTAAGATTACCATTATTAAGACTGTTGCTGTATTTGTAAAAGCTTGTTTGCACCTTGCCATCCTTTTAAAAGGGATTAATAATCTCAATGGATTTTCTTCCTGGTAAAATGAAGGTTTAAACAATAAAAACAAAATAAGATAGTGCTAAAGAAAGTGAGGGGTTGATTCCAGCAAATGATTGGAAACAGAATAAAAACGGTTTTAAGTGATTTTATACAATTTGGAAATATTTTATCACAAACCTGATGGCACATAATGTGGAAGTTCTGAACTTATTGCCTTCAACCACATCACATATTGGTTTTCAAGTACATCTTTCAAAAATTTATTTTTTAAATTTAAAATGTGTAGCACTGACCCAATGCAAACTCTTGTAGGTGCAAATGTGGTTCTTGAGTGTGCCAATATCTCCCATTGGGGCGTTGCCGTTTATTAAAAAAAAAAATCACGGACACAGTAGGTTAAATATATCCTTTATTTTAATAAACAAAATTTCAGTAAAAACTCTTCAAAAGTAGAAAGAAAATAAATTTCCTGTCAGTAGTTTGTTCCAGCTGTAGGGCCACACACACTCACGTGAAGATTAATAATCAGACAAAATCTGATGCACAAATGTGTACTCCAATCATCATAATTGTACTTTTTAACCTTAAATTTCACTTTACAATCAAACATTTGTTAAAAATCTGGTGAGTAAACTAAAATAGACCAATATTTTTTTCTAAATAGGGCGGGGACAAAAGCATCTTGCTCATTTTTACACATCAGCCGATTACAAAGCATTAGGCACAGCCCTGTGCTGTTCTTTTAAACCCTCTTTGCTCCCTCCGACTAAATTATTGCCACAAGAAAATAAAAGTTAAACCGTCTCCTGGCTCTCCGTGGGACACGACGACAGAACAAAGTGTAAAAACGACAGCAAAGAGGAGTCGTATTTGTTAAAAAAGGCGTCAAACTCAGCGGTGCGAAGGTGCACGTTCAGCCACCACTGGCAGTGTTTTCAAATATTCTCCTTTTCATAAAAAAAAAAGAAAAAAAAAGAAAAAGAGGCTACATGATTATCATCACAAAATAAAGATCTCTTTGGCATTAAACACCCACCCAGAAGCGCAGACACGCATACTCACATGCACACAACTCTTAAAAGGTTTGAACAGAAACTTACACAGCTGTCAATTAAAAATCAGAAAAATTACTCTATATAAAACACAAGTTGAGCCCTGTTAAGAAAGATTATGAGTCCCTTACTCGATAATTGCATATTTTACAGCAGGTGGAGAGCAGAGGGAGTTATCTCTACCGGCGACTGAATTTTACTCGTCTTCGTCCCTCTACGTCCTCTGCTTCCTCCTCGACCTCCCTTTAGTTGTCCTGGAACAGAGAGGACAAGCTGGGTTGACACAACAGGAAACCTTTTTCTTTTTTTTTTTTTCTGTCCAGAGAATCAGGGTGTTCTTGTTTTACTGCAGAGCAGACATATGACCTCGGGTGAACCCTGAGGAGTTCTAGGGAGGATTCATGCAGGTAGAGAGGTCAACGAGTTGGAGTCAGGTCATCACATCAACAGTAGTTAATATTAGGTTGTCACCATGTTAATGCAACTATGTATCTAAAAAAAATCACTGATATGCATTAAAATGGTCACACTAGGGCCCCGTACAACTGGTGGCCCAGGGGTGACACACACGGCCTGTGGATGAGCTCATTCTGGCCCAACAACGAGTTACTTTAAAACAATACTTTAAAAAAATGAAAAGATTAATCAGAAAGAAAATCAGTGAGAAAAATATTTTACAAAAGTAAAATACCAGAAAGGTGATCCTGTAAGACAGATGATCTATGACAGAGCTAGCAAACTACTATTACAGCTACTAGTACTGTACTACTACAACAACAGCAACTACTAGTACTATTACAACAGTTATACTACTACAACAACTACAACAGCTACTAATACTACAACTTCAACAGCAGCTACTAGCAATACTATCACTTCAACAGCTATTAGTACTACTACAACAACAGTTATACCAATACAACAACTACAACAGCTACTAATACTACAACTTCAACAGCAGCTACTAGCAATACTATCACTTCAACAGCTATTAGTACTACTACAACAACAGTTATACCAATACAACAATTACAACAGCTACTAGTACTACAACTTTAACAGTAGCCACTAGCACTACTTTCACTCCAACAGTTACTCGTTCTACTAAAACAGCTGTTAGTACTACTACAACAGTTATACCAATACAGTGTACAGTACAACAATTACAACAGCTACTAGCACTACAACTTTAACAGTAGATACTAGCAATACTATCACTTCAACAGCTATTAGTACTACTACAACAACAGTTATACCAGTACAACAATTACAACAGCTACTAGCACTACAACTTTAACAGTAGCTACTAGCACTACTTTCACTCCAACAGTTACTCGTTCTACTACAACAGCTGTTAGTACTACAACAGCTACTAGTACTAACTGCAACAGCAATTACTAGAACTACTCCAACTTCAACAGCTCCTAGTACTACTACAGATTCAACAAAAGCTACTAGTACTATTACAACTTCAACAGTAATTACTACTACTCCAACTTCAACAGTTATGGTACTCGTTCTACTACAACAGCTGTTGGTACTACAACAACTACTAGTATCACAACAGCTACTAGTACCATTACAACTTCAACAACAATTACTAGCACTACTCCAACTTCAACAGCTCCTAGTACTACTACAGATTCAACAACAGCTACGGTACTACCGGTAGTACTACTTTCACTCCAACAGTTACTCATTCTACTACAACAGCTGTTAGTACTACAACAGCTACTAGTACTATTAAAACTTCAACAGCAATTACTAGCACTACTCCAACTACAACAGTTACTCGTTCTACTACAACAGCTGTTGGTACTACAACAACTACTAGTACCACAACAGCTACTAGTACCATTACAACTTCAACAGCAATTACTAGCACTACTCCAACTTCAACAGCAATTACTAGCACTACTCCAACTTCAACAGGTACTAGCACTACTCCCAACTTCAACAGGTACTAGCACTACTCCCAACTTCAACAGGTACTAGCACTACTCCCAACTTCAACAGGTACTAGTACTACTCCCAACTTCAACAGGTACTAGCACTACTCCCAACTTCAACAGGTACTAGCACTACTCCCAACTTCAACAGGTACTAGCACTACTCCCAACTTCAACAGGTACTAGCACTACTCCCAACTTCAACAGGTACTAGCACTACTCCCAACTTCAACAGGTACTAGCACTACTCCCAACTTCAACAGGTACTAGCACTACTCCCAACTTCAACAGGTACTAGCACTACTCCCAACTTCAACAGGTACTAGCACTACTCCCAACTTCAACAGGTACTAGCACTACTCCCAACTTCAACAGGTACTAGCACTACTCCCAACTTCAACAGGTACTAGCACTACTCCCAACTTCAACAGGTACTAGCACTACTCCCAACTTCAACAGGTACTAGCACTACTCCCAACTTCAACAGGTACTAGCACTACTCCCAACTTCAACAGGTACTAGCACTACTCCCAACTTCAACAGGTACTAGCACTACTCCCAACTTCAACAGTACTAGCACTACTCCCAACTTCAACAGGTACTAGCACTACTCCCAACTTCAACAGGTACTAGCACTACTCCCAACTTCAACAGGTACTAGCACTACT
The DNA here is from genome assembly GCA_038048925.1 of Garcialebias charrua. Lineage (NCBI taxonomy): Eukaryota > Metazoa > Chordata > Actinopteri > Cyprinodontiformes > Rivulidae > Garcialebias > Garcialebias charrua. Next base: position 53,832 of record JBBPBX010006354.1, read on the forward strand.
CCCAACTTCAACAGGTACTAGTACTACTCCCAACTTCAACAGGTACTAGCACTACTCCCAACTTCAACAGCTACTAGCACTACTCCCAACTTCAACAGCTACTAGTACTACTCCCAACTTCAACAGGTACTAGTACTACTCCCAACTTCAACAGCTACTGGTACCACTCCCAACTTCAACAGCTACTGGTACCACTCCCAACTTCAACAGCTACTGGTACTACTCCCCACTGCATCAGTTACTCCTTCTACTACAACAGCTGTTGGTACTACAACAACTACTAGTACCACAACAGCTACTAGTACCATTACAACTTCAACAGCAATTACTAGCACTACTCCCAACTTCAACAGGTACTAGCACTACTCCCAACTTCAACAGGTACTAGTACTACTCCCAACTTCAACAGGTACTAGTACTACTCCCAACTTCAACAGCTACTAGTACTACTCCCAACTTCAACAGCTACTGGTACTACTCCCAACTTCAACAGTTACTCGTTCTACTACAACAGCTACTAGTACCATTACAACTTCAACAGCAATTACTAGTACTACTCCCAACTTCAACAGCTACTAGTACCGTTACAACTTCAACAGTTACTGGTACTACTCCCAACTTCAACAGCTACTAGTACCGTTACAACTTCAACAGCTACTAGTACCGTTACAACTTCAACAGGTACTAGTACTACTCCCAACTTCAACAGCTACTAGTACTACTCCCAACTTCAACAGTTACTGGTACTACTCCCAACTACAACAGTTACTCGTTCTACTACAACAGCTACTCGTACCATTACAACTTCAACAGCTGTTACTAGTATTAAAAAACAGTTACCAGTACTATTACTACAGCTACCAGTAGTACTACATCTACTCGGGGCAGCACAGCTGCTTAGTGGTTAGCACTGTTGTACCACAGCATGAAGGTTGGGGGTTCAAGATCTATGTTAGACTGCCCTAAGACCCAGGCCTCCCGTGCAAAACAGATCTGTGATCTCAATTAAATTTGCCTAGTAAAAGGTAAAAAACCCAACAACATAGTATTACTACAACAGCTACTTTAGTACTACTACAACTTCTACTGCATGCTGATCATCTGACGTGACATTGTCACATACTGACCTTTAATATTGTTCAGGGTACTGTCTGTCGTAGGGGATGCCTCCTTGATAGTCATCCTGCATCATGTGTCCGTCCATGCCGTCCATGGGCATCTCACCTGGGTATCCGTAACCCTGGAAACCACCGTCTAGCTCTGGAAACAGTTACAACATTTGTTTGTTTCAAAACCGACATTTACTGCAACATGCCAACTTTAAACACGGACAAAGCGTAACGTTGAGGATATTTTTAGACGCAGCGATGAGCTGCTGTGGTTTCTTTGTAACTTTGCAGGAGCCTGCTCCGAGGAGACAAAATACTTAAACCATAAAAGGAAGAAAAAGGGGGAGAAAGTGAGAGGAAGGACGGGGATTAGGAGAAAAATGCAAAACAGAGATAGGCTCAGCGAAGGGAAAAGTTTTTACCATGTCCTCATAAAAAACAACAATACAAGAGGTCTGTAATAATGAAAACAACGTTTGGATTCAAATCTAATTAAATCCATCACAACGATCAGAACTAATCCACCGTGATTTGTTGTGATGAAGAAACGTTCTGCTCACAGATATCTGTAACTAAAGTCTGCAGGCTCTGCGCCGCCGCGGAGCGAGCCGCCGCCGCGGAGGAATGTGCTGCGAGAGCACATATCAGCTGGAGTTACTCACCCTCTGCATAGTTTCCTTCCATGACAACGCTGTTGTGTGCCTGCGGAAAGGTCAACAAGGAAAGGTCAAACGCAGCCAACGCCATTTAAATAAACATCCGTCGTAAATTCAAACAGAGCGGCGATATAATAATATACAAAAAAACCAAAGCGAATATTTTCAACTGAATGTAAATGTAATGAATATAAACGTGTTGGAAGTCCGGACAGCAGAGGGGGCCACGCACTCACCGCCTCCCAAGCCACGGGGTCGTGTTTGAACAGAGTGTGCGTCAGCTCCACGGACACGCGCTTCTTGTAGTCCGACGTCTTATCCTCAGAGATGCGGAAGAGCACAGCAGCGGCGTACGTAGCTGGAGAGAAAGATCGGACGAAACGTTCAGCGAGGCAGAAAACAAAAAACAAACAAGGCTCTGCAAGAGGGAACACGTAGCAACGTGGCCCGTTCCTGTAAGGCGTCTCAAGTCTTACTGGGTTAATGGGGGTGCTTTTTTCTGAAGTCCAAAAAGGTAAATGGAGCAAAAACTCCTGCCAATGGAAGCATGAACAATAAGACGGTAAAAGAATATCTGGGTCAAATAAATATTGAGATGAATGCCAAAAAGAGGAGCCAGACCTTTAATAAGTTAAAATTTTTTGAGAGAGATAAATTAAAGTTGCAATCATCTCTACTTTTATGTTTGGACCTTGGAGCATCTAGTTCAGGGGTCTGCAACCTGCGGCTCTAGAGCCACATGCGGCTCTTTAGTCCCTCTGCAGCGGCTCTTTCAAGCTTAGACCAAAACTGAATTGGTTGTTATACAAACAACAACAAAAACGACTACCGTATTTTTTGGAGTATAGGTCGCACCATACAATTATTGCCAAAGAATTGGAAAAATCCATATACAGTATAGGTCGCACCTACGTCAAAATGTGGACCGTGTTTAGCTCTGCTGCAAATGTCTCTTCCACAGGAGGCACAGCAAGGCTTTTAAGAAGATTAACACTTAAAAACAATTAATTGTTTGATAAAAAATTATAGCAAATATGTGTCTGAGCTGAACTTTTCTTTAATAAATGAATAATTTTAGCAGGATAAACACCTAAAAATACATTTGTTAGCTGACATTATTGTAAGAGTGTGTCTCAGTTTAATTTTTGTTAATAAATTATTACAAATCAGCTTATTTTATAAAAAGCCATATATAGGTTGCACCTGAGTATATTCATTCATTCATTCAACCTTTATTTAAACAGGTTAATCCCATTGAGCCTCGAGGACTCATTTACAAGAGAGACCTGTATAGATCGCAGGCCGTGAAAAAAATGACAAAAAGGTGCGACCTATACTCAGAAAAATACGGTAGTTTTAACAGTTTTTCCTTCATTTCATTTGCAAATATGTGAATATTGGAACAAGTAGGAGTAAAACTTTAATTTTATGCTTTATTTCTATACTTAATTAATTTTTCCACAATTAAATAATTACCTAGGTTTGTATAGTTCATAGTTTTTATTAATTAACAAGCCCTCTCTTTAAAATAATCTGTTTTTTCATTTGTCTTAAATTGTAAAAATAGAAATTATTAATTTTATTTTTAAAATGTCACCCCTAGTGGCCACAAAAGCCCCTTCCAACAAACCTAAAGTGGCCCATGGGCCACCAGTTGATAACCACAGCTGTAGCAGGTTGCGGCTCTGAACACTTTTAATTTAGTGAACAAAGGCGTAAAATGGCTCTTTTGATTGTAAAGGTTGCAGACCCCTGATCTAGTTGATATTATAACATAAAAATACTGTAGATAAAATAAAATATAAACTAAGAGGGAACCAGTGAAATGAGGGTTGGGTTGGACGCCATCACTTTCTTGTTCCAAGTACCGTATTTTTTGGTCTATAAGGCGCATTAAGCGAAACAAAACAGTCAGATAATTCAAACTTTATTCAACTCATTCACAATAACCATAAAAAATTGGTTCGAGGTCAGTAAGCACAACCAGAATTAATACATAAAGCTCACTGTCTATTTTCGAGAAAATTAAAGGATTTTAAGTGCGCCTTATAGTCTGAAAAATACGGTATTTTCTTTACACAATTGCTTGGTTATCATGGAATCACAAAAAGCAGAATTAATAGCATAGATAAGATTTGTTTATTTTAAACAGACTTGAGGAACACGCTATGGCTTAACCTTGAATAAATTAACAAAGAAAAATAAAGAACTGTTTTAACAACTGACACAAAGAGCAGTTCAACTCATGCAGGTTTTAAACAAACAAAAACATTAATGATGAAGCATATTCTCAAGATTACTGTATTGTTGACGTGTGACATCCCAAATGAAATGACTTTCAGTCTTGTTTTTGTTGAGATAAAATAAATACAATTGTAGATAATAGTCAAAATAAGAGGAATGTTGATCAAACCCGTGACCATTTACAGTTCAAGTACCTGGAAGCTGCATTTAAAGGTACAACTCTCTGTCCATGAGTAAATGCTACGTTACAGAAAGTTAACCGCAGCGCGTTATCTGGAAGCCTACCAATGCCCTCGTTGCTGGAGTGCAGCAGCTCCATCAGTGGAGACGCCGCCCCCTCGGCGTCGATTTGCTCAGCAGACGGTTTATCCAGGGCCAGCTCACACAGGGCGCCCGCCGCCACGCGCTTCACATTGTCCACTGGAGAGTAGAGAAGCTGCAAACGAGAGGACGACGGCGAGTGAAATAAAACCCGAAAAGGATGAACTTCGAACCGACCGGCCGGGAGTTTCTACCTGAACGAAGAGAGGAATGGTCTGCGTGTTGGCGATTTCTCCTCTGTTGATGGGATCTCTGGCCAGGATGTGCAGAGCTCCTGTGCAGCCCTCCACAATCTCCTCCATCCTCACTCCATCCTGATATTCAGAGAACAACAGTCATAATTTCCACCATCAGTGAGCTCCGCGTGATGCCAGCCCTTCACCCACCTGGTACGTCTGCTGGTTGGATGAACCATGTTTCTGAGCGTCCTGGTGGGCTTTGAGCAGCAGGTTGACCAGACGGGGAATGACTCCCGCTTCCCTCAGAGGGGCCTGGTTCTCTGGGCACAGGGCAAGGTTTCGGATCAGGCCAACCACAGCCTAAAGGGGAGAAATACACAAAAAAATAAATCATGAAACATCATTCGTTCCATCTGGTTCATTGACACTTTGACCTTCTGGCTCTCTGCCCCACCAGCTATGCTCTTTATCCATCTGCCCGCACTCCAGTTTTTTTTATTTACTCACGGAGGTGCTTTTTACATTCATTTTCAACATGTTGTTCTCGAAAACTAAATTATTTTAGGTTTTCACTCATCCCCTTGCTCCCGTCCTCACATTTAGCACTTTTTGACAGGCTATATAGATGCTTCAGTTATTTTTCTGATGTAGGTGGAAGACAAAGATGAAAAGACATCAGACTAGGGGTGGGCGATATGGCTCAAAAATTATATTGTGATATTTCAGAGCATTATCACGATAACGATAAATTTTGTGATACAACAAAAAAAAAATCAAATTTATTTATTTGACAAAATTAACTTACCGTAACATGTTGCTTTGCAGTATTATATACAATTTAAAAAAACAACAAGGGGTAATTTTACTGAAATTACTTTATTTAGTAAAGTATTCAGTCTCCAAGTATAAAAATAAAAATGATCTGTTATTTAGATTGAAAAAGTCTGCACAAAATATAGATCAACAAAATCCACCACAAAAACTAAAGTGCAGATGTAGTTTCCTAAAACAACTAAATAAAATGAAGCTTAAGATCTGTTGAGCATAAATGTAACCTACAACAAAATATATGTTGCCTTTAAATGAGCTATAACTTCCAGAACTTGTGACAAGGTGATCAGCTGACCCTGAAGCTTGTTGGTGTTTCAGCTTCATCTATTCATGCAGGAATGATTCATTTATCTGTCTGATTTGTCTCTGATCACCTGCCTCTTGGTCCGTGGACCGACTGTGGAACTCAAGAGACAATTGAGCAGCGCGTGTTTGTAACAACAGCTGGGGAGACGCAGCCCGCAGCAGCTGCTCAGAGAGGGGTGGGGGGAGGCGGAGACAGTTGAGCTGTCTGTACCGGCAGTTTAGAGCTGGATGGAGAGACAACTGAGATGCGCGTTGTTTGTTTTTAGCATTTTAGCTAGCTAGTAGTAGATCATCTATGGTCATGAGCTTTGGGTTATGACCGAAAGAACAAGATCTCGGATACAAGCGGCTGAAATGAGTTTTCTCCGCAGGGTGGCTGGACTCTCCCTTAGAGATAGGGTGAGAAGCTCAGTCATCCGGGAGGGACTCGGAGTAGAGCCGCTGCTTCTCCACATCGAGAGGAGCCAGTTGAGGTGGCTCGGGCATCTGGTTAGGATGCCTCCTGGACGCCTCCCTGGTGAGGTGTTCCGGGCATGTCCCACCGGGAGGAGACCCAGAGGAAGACCCAGGACGCGCTGGAGGGACTATGTTTCTCGGCTGGCCTGGGAACGCCTTGGGATTCCCCCGGAGGAGCTGCTCCAAGTGGCTGGGGAGAGGGAAGTCTGGGCCTCCCTACTTAGGCTGCTACCCCCGCGACCCGACCCCGGATAAGCGGAAGAAGATGGATGGATGGATGGATGGATGGATGGATAGCTAGCTAGTATACACCAGTACAGACTGGTGGAGGAGGGGTGCGCAGTTCGGTTTGGTCGTTTGAAGCGCTCAGTTGTTAAGGAGGCGGGGCGCCCTGACATATTACGTCATGAAATTAGCATATCATGATATAACTTTTTTGCCCGGGCAAGCTTTTTTTACCGGTATTACCGGGAACGATATGATATGGCCCAGCCCTACATCAGACCATTTTAACGAGGATTTTCCATCAACACACTTTAAACAAGGGGTTGAACGAGTACATAATTTTTTTTTTTATAGATGGCCTCCCTTCTCACCTTACAGCCATCCTCTCACACAGATATGAATTTTTTATTTTTTATTTTTTGTAGAGAGAAAGGAAAGACAGAAAGTAAGACAACAAAACACAACAATTATCCACAAAAAAAAGCACAAGGCAAACACACCCAACCTCCGTGAGTATATAATTTTTAAACTCGACATTAACATAATAAAGCTCGAGTAGAACTCGAGTAGTTGATGATGTCATAGGATCTTAAGATGTGTAAAAAATAAATAAATTAAAAAAAACCGCAAAAAAAAAAAGTCATTTAATATTTACAAAATTAAAATAAAAAGGCAAACAAAACATTGGGAGTGCACATTATGCTGGACTACCATTTATCAAACTGCAGATAAGTCACAGGAAAACCAAAACTATTAGTTATTATTATTAAGCTGCAAAAGTGAAAGAAATGTGCGGCACGTCAAAAACGAAACTAAAAACAGCGGGGCAGTCGACCACCCCGCACCTGCAACAGTGCATGCAACACCGCCCCCTATGGTCACAATATACGGTGGTCACAGAATTTGGTGCAACACCTGTTCGCAACGCGCTCCAAACAGGAAGTTGAGTCATTTTCTGTTCTGTAACTGCGACGTGATGATGTCACTACGAATACTCGAGGTGAAATAAAAAAAAACTCGATAGATGTCCTAGGAATCGATGTGTTGATTACTCGAGTATTATGTTAAAGCCCTACTTCAAACTAAAGGGTATGTACAGTGCATGGAGTCAACCCAATTCAACATGGCTGCTACAACCAACCAACCTTAAACACAAAAACAGCTTTAAATCTGTCAAATACACAGATATTGAACTAAAATTTAGTGTGGTAGTAGTTGAAACTCATCCTGAACACATACTCTGAGCACTTCACGTTGCACGACATCTTTGCTTTAAACTTTGGCATCAGCTGTTGGTTTCAGCCCTGCTTGTTAGCAAAATATTAACCACCAACTGAGATGGTAATTATTGGCTCAGCCTTAAATGGCCACACCAGTTTTACTGATGTTCTGCAAATACTTGGTGAGGCGGTAGTAAGAATGTGAAGGTAGGCGTAGATGCAACACCAGAAAATGAGGTCTGGAGTCAGATTCCCTCCACTTCCGTGTTTAAAACCATTTCCAACCATCCATGTGCCCACCTTGACAACTGGAAAGCGGTACGGCGGGTTGACCAGCTTCACGATGGCGGGGATGCCGTAGTGGTTCCTCACTGCATGCTGGGCCAGCTCGGCGTTCTGGTGGCGTGAAGTCAGGTGCCGCAGAGCGCAAACCGCCGGCTCCGCCACGTCCTCCTTCTCCCCGGCGCGCAGTATGGTGTGGATCAGCGCCTCGACGCCGTTGCTTTGGGTGACCAGAGACTTGTTGTGGGCGTTGTTGCACGTGAGGTTGGACAGGATGCCCGTGGCGCAGGTGAGCATGTTGAGGTCATCAGAACTGAGGAGGCCCACCAGAACCTGCAGCAGGCTGTCCATCCCCTCCTGGACAGGAAGAAGGAACAAACGTCTCACGAGCTGAACATTCGTAAGCGTGTATAAAAGGTGTTTAAAGAGTGAAGCCGGACCTGCTTGGTGGCAGCGTCAGACAGGTTCCTGAGTGTCCACAGGCAGTTCTGCATCAGGCGCTGGCTGGAGCCAGACAGATGTTTGCCCAGAGCCTGCATCCCACCTGAAAGCAAAGAAAAAATAAATCAACTGTCGTTCAGAGCCCTGCTGTGCTCCTGAACCGGACTGCATTTGTTCCACTTGTTCATTTTATTGCATTTTAAGTTTTATGGGTGCACTGTTTTATCACTAGAAAGCATTATTACCATCCATCAAATGTTTTGTTTTGCAAATTAAAATTACTGAAATTTTATGATCTGGTTGACTACAATATACTCTACTTGTACAAGGCGCAAAACTTCACATTCAAATATCCAAACGCTTTTTGTAAAAAGACAGAGTACTTACAATCTTAAGGGTACATATATTTTTGTTATGCCACAACATAGAACTAGTTTAAAGAGTAGGTCTACTATAATTTATGGGATAGGTCTATGGAATGGTTTAGAAAACAATATCAAAGTTGCAAAAACAATGACTTTGTTTAAAAAAATGAATAAAATTAGATTTCTGGAAAAATATATATAAATTGGTTTGTTTCAAAATTTATGAATGGTAAAATATGATGTTATTTATTGTGTAATTTTTGGGGGGATTATTGTTGTTTTGAATTGATTGTATGAATTAATTTTGTTAAAAAAGGGGCAGACATAAGATTTTATCTTCATCTGCTTCCTTTCATTTCATGTAATGTTTGATTTTTATTTACGTGAAATTGTAAATAGTTTTTTTTAATGTTCTTTTAAATTTGAAATTAATAAAGAATAACAAACAAACAAACTTTGACTCTGTTTACAAAAAAAACATGCAATATGTTCTAGTTGAACCAGTTCGAGCTGCTGAAGAACTCACTGGAATCACATCCATCCTTCCCTATAAGAGTCTAAACACACACGCGTTGCAGAAGAACAATGTGAGATGGTTCCTTCACCCTCAGATGTTCAGAGAGAGGCTTTTTGAGGTCAACACTCGATGCGTTTGAGACTCTGAAACCAGTTCTGTGAGTTCCACGGCAGCAGGAATAAGAAACCACACCTTAAGACTGGTTCAAATAAAATATTGCAGGTTAATCCGTTAAGTAGATGTGTAACCCTCTGATGCAACCATAATAATAATTAATTAGAGCAAAGGGAAGAAAAACAGTTGGATTCAGGAGCTAAGTTTTAAATCTTAAAATATGACTTTGTTCTAGCCCGTACACAGGTGTGTTCTGACACACACACACACACGCACACACAACATACCAGCATCGACAATGGCCGGCTTGTTGCTGGGACACACAGAGAGGACTTTGAGAACACGGCTTGTAGTCCACAGCAGCTTCTCATACGAGTAGTTTCTCATGATGTGAACCAGACCCTCGGGACCCGCGTTGGCGAGGATGATCAGCTGTTGAACAGAAAGTTTACAATCCAGGGAGCTTCACACCTGCTAATGTCTTTTTATTTCATTGCTTGTAAAACTGTAAATATGAAATAACCCTCGTTTTGTTGCCAAGCGAGCACCTGAACGCGTCTGTTCCCATGCCACACCCAGAACAAACACACACTCGCACAAGTCCACGTCTCACATTACAATATTTGGCAGCTTCAGTGTGCATCAGTCTTTGTCTTGCATCCAAAAGCACAAAATGTTCCACACACACGTGCACACACACACACACACCTTGCTCTCCTGGTTCCCGTACGACAGCAGCTGCAGACAGTCGGTGGTGATGGCCAGGAACTTGGGGTTGCTCTTCTTCAGCAGGGGGACCATCCTCTGGAGGCCGTCCGCCAGGCGCACGGCCATCTTGGCGCCCTCCTGGTGCAGCAGCAGGTTGTGGATTGTGGTGATGGCGTAGAAGAGCACGGCCTCAATGGGGGAGCTAAGGAAGACCCAAAGTTTCATCTCAGCTCCTTTAACTCGTTTGGCTTCATGTCACTGTCGGAGAATCAACGATTTAAAGCACCTGAGCATACGAACGAGAGCGGGGATCCCCCCAGACTTGAAGATGGCGAGCAGACCCTCCCTCTGGTGGGACAGGTTGTGGAGGATGCTGGTTGTGGCTTTGGCCGTCTCCATGTCGCTGGTGTTCTGCATGGCCCGGACCACCGCCGCCACCATCTGAGGGGACTGCGTCATGGCGTGCCGCGACGCCTCCTTACGAGTGAGCTGGTTGACTATCTGCGCCGCCTTGCTGACCACCACCTGCTCCGGGGAAAAAAAAGAATGAGAAACTTGATCAGAAACCAACCGATACGCAAAACAGAAATATTTTAATCGACAAGTATAATAAACTAGTATTACTTCAAAAGACTGAAAACAGTAGCTAGAGGAGCAAAACAGTAGCTCAAACTAGAATGGCAAAACAATAACAGAGTCAAAAGGAGAGAAAATGGTAGCTCAAACTAAAATATCTGCAGCAAGGAGTATAAACGGAGCAAAAATAGTGGCTAAATGAGCAAAGTGGTAGCTAAAGAAGCAAAATGATAGCTGAAACCTAAAAACCAAAATGTGGCAAAAAGCTAACTGGAGCAAAACGGTAGCTAAAGGGACAAATCCGTAGCTAAAAAGAAACAAAGTGGTAACTAAAAGAAGCAAAACAGTAGCTAAATCTATAAAAGTAAAATACTGTAGTAGCTATAAGTTAAAAGGAGCAAAACGGTGCTTAAAAGCTAAAACTAGCAAAACTGTAGGTAAATGAGCAATTTTGTAGCCAAAGAAGCAAAATGATAGTTCAAACCTAAAGCTCAAATTGTAGCAAAAAGCTAACTGGAGCTAAACAGTAGCAATCCGTAGCTAAAAAGAAACAAAATGGTAACTAAAAGAAGCAAAACAGTAGCTAAATCTATAAAAGTAAAACAGTAGCTATAAGTTAAAAGAAGCAAAACAGTGCTTAAAAGCTAAAACTAGCAAAACTGTAGGTAAATGAGCAATTTGGTAGCCAAATAAGCAAAATGATAGCTCAAACCTAAAGATCAAATTGTAGCAAAAATCTAACTGGAGCTAAACGGTAGCAATCCGTAGCTAAAAGAAACAAAACGGTAACTAAAAGAAGCAAAATGATAGCTCAAACCTAAAGATCAACTTGTAGCAAAAAGCTAACTGGAGCTAAACGGTAGCTAAAAGGAGAAACCCGTAGCTAAAAACAAAACAAAACGGTAACTAAAAGAAGCAAAACTGTAGCTATAAGTTAAAAGGAGCAAAACAGTGCTAAAAAGCTAAAACTAGCAAAACTGTAGCAAAATAATTCTAAAAGGCCAAATTGTAGCCAAAAGGCAGCTTTAGCTACATGACGTATAAAATATCTCTCCACAGAGTCCCACTTTCAAAGATCTGATTTATGGTTTTTATGGTTCCGAAATGTTGATCTCAGATTAACTTTAAACTGTTTACATCATTAATGGAGTAATTTCCATATCACAAATGAAAAACAAATTATTCCTCTGACTCTCTTGAAAACGATTCACTGTTAAATCAGCTGTGAAAAAGTATAACCAACTGTTCTTCATCACCTGGTCTTCATCGTTGAGCAGCTTGGTGAGTTCGGGGATGGCGCGTGACGCCAGCTCCGCGTCGTCCTGGTAGTTGATCAGATGGACGATGGCCGTCTTGAGCAGCTGCGACGGCTCGGCCAGCCTCTGGACGTTGGTCATCTGGGACGGATCCGTCTGGGTGGACAGGATGGTGACGCCTTCCTCCAGCGTCTCGGGGAACATGGCGGCTCTCACCCGCTGGGCTCTGGTCATCGTGTAATGCTCGTTCAAATCTGGCAAAATCGTGTCAACACGGTCACTTTTAAAACGCACGGCTGGTTTTAAACCCACCGTTGGGTTCGAGTGATGCTCGGACCTACCAGGCTCGTCTTTCATGACGGTGGTGGTCATGGTGTAATGCCTCGAGGTCACGATCTCGTCGTCGTCCCTGATGGTGTTGGCTCCGGACTGGATGCCCGAGTCCAGGCCGTACATCGTCTGCTGCCACTCCTTCACCCTCGCCGAGCCGCTGTCCATCTCCCCCACTGCCGAACACAGAGACATACAAGTTTTAAATGCCCCTTTACACCAAATCACAGCTAAATCCTTAATTTCCTAAACTATTAATTAGGGATGGGGCCGATCCGATCCAGTATCGGTATCCGATACCAGCATAATTTAAAAATATATATGATAAAAAAAAATATATGAAATAGCGTAATGTGTATTGTATTAGTTAGAAAATTAGAAAGAGTTAGTCATTTTGTACTGTTGGTTGAAGATTATTATTGTTTAATCTGATTGTTGGAAAAAGTTGGTTGAAGATTATTATTGTTTACATGGTTGATTATTGTTGTTTAATCTGATTGTTGGAAGTAAGGGGCAGATATAATAAGATTTATTCTTCTTTCTGCTACCTTTCATTTTTTAAATATTTTGTACATTATCATTTATGAGATTGTCTTGTATTGTTTCTTTTGTAAAAAAAATGAACAAATTTAATAAACATAAACAATTTAGGTATCGGATATCGGATCCAACCTGCCGATGTTTCCGATCCAGCTTCAAAGAGCACTTGTGTTCCATCACATTCTGTGACTGCTGTCTTAACATTGTGTGAGTTAAACCCAATGAAGACACTCTTGATCCTTACAACAGGAAACTCACTAACTTTAACAGCACACAAGAGGCAGGTGTATACCACACACATGTCCTTCTCACTTATGGTGCAGCTGGAAAAACTAAAAAACCGCTAAGCATGATGGGAAAGACAACACAGCCCACTCCCCTTAACCACTAAGAGAGTGGATTTTGTTGTCTTTCCCATAATGCTTAGCGTTTTTTTAGTTTTCCAGCTTTAGGTGCAGCTGGAAAACAAAAAAAACGCTAAGCATGATGGGAAAGACAACAAAATCCACTCCCCTTAACCACTAAGGGAGTGGATTTTGTTGTCTTTCCCACAATGCTTAGCAACACAAATTTAATTACCGTATACAGATTCACATACCTGAACAGTATCGGATCGAAAAAGTATCGGTATCGGTCGATACCCAATTTTGAAGTATCAGTATCGGATCGGGAGTGAGAAATGTGGATCGGTGCATCCCTACTATTAATTTGTGTTGCTAAACCTAAAACATTTAAGGTTAGATGAGGAATAGATATTAAACTGGCACAATCTCATTTAGACCAGTTTATTCACGGCCTATCAGAGGAAAGTCGCTCTAACTTTCACGCCTGACGGCCTTCGGAGCAGATTAGTCAGCCTTATCCTGAAGTTTAACATGCACACAGCATCTATTTGTGTTCGTGACCTTTATGAAACCAGCTGGAAAAACAAAAACGTTAAAAAGTTTCATATAAAACCGCTCACGATTATCTCAATCGTTAAACTCAGAAACATAGAGAACTAGAATTATGTTCTTGGAAAGAAACAAAACAGAAACTTATAAAAGAATATGTGATAAATACTTAGTTCATAAATGAAGTAGGATGATGCAATATTTCCATATGTAAAATGCTAATAAATCTCCAAAAAACACATTCTAATAGTATACTTTATTGTCTAACATGGTCTAAATAAGGGAAAATGAATGTTTTTTTTAAAATACTTTTATGCATTTAAAAGGGTAATGAGTTAAATGCATTATTTTAACCCTTTAGAGATCTGTTGATTAAAAGCAAAATAATAATAACACATGCCATTCACAAGGTTTCTTTTTTTAATTTTTTGTACTGAAAAGAAAACAGTTAGATTTTTTCCCTTTTGTACTTCATGTTATTTATCTCTAAAATCTGATATTTACAACCCAAAAATATAAATGTTATTTTCTTAATTAACTTAAATCACCCATGACTTGGACATTTCACAAAGCCCTCAAATGGATTATATTAAAAAGGTAAGTGAACAGTATAGCTAATATCAGCACGTTGCTTTATGAAGCCAGGTCAAAAATGTGTGTAATGACTCAAATATTTAGCTTTCAGAGTGAAACGTTAGACCCTTGAACTGGGATTATGGTATGAATGAGAATGTTAAGAATCAGATTAGACGGAGCTGAGCGACTCACTTTGCATCGTCATCCTCGCCTCCTGATCTCAGAGCAACGACGATGGAGCCGACCTGAAAAACAGAGAAGAAAAGCGATGATTTCCCAGATTTCCTCGGCTCGGAGTCACGCCGACACATTTGACGCGGTGCCTCGTCTTTTCATGAACTCCTAAACATTTTGGCACGCGCTCTGCCTCCTCTGCACGAGGCTGTCATTTTGGTTTGTTTTGACTCAAATATTTAGCTTTCAGAGTGAAACGTTAGACCCTTGAACTGGGATTATGGTATGAATGAGAATGTTAAGAATCAGATTAGACGGAGCTGAGCGACTCACTTTGCATCGTCATCCTCGCCTCCTGATCTCAGAGCAACGACGATGGAGCCGACCTGAAAAACAGAGAAGAAAAGCGATGATTTCCCAGATTTCCTCGGCTCGGAGTCACGCCGACACATTTGACGCGGTGCCTCGTCTTTTCATGAACTCCTAAACATTTTGGCACGCGCTCTGCCTCCTCTGCACGAGGCTGTCATTTTGGTTTGTTTTTCCTCGTCTGCCAACTCGGACCCTCCTTCCCTGCAGCCCGGCACTCTGACCTGGAAACGACAACACGGAGAAGCGGCAGCGGCGGCAGGAGGAGGAGGAGGAGG
>JBBPBX010006355.1:0-16893 GCA_038048925.1 Garcialebias charrua
ACATCGACGTTTTACCTGTGCGAAGATTCTTGGTCTCTGCCCCGGTAAACTTGTCCCAGCCTTACGTGCATGAACTGTCCGTTCTGCTACGGTTTACAGGCGACCAACGTCTATATTGCAGCGGCTCGCTCAAGTCTGCATTCACCTCACCGGGGTAACAGCCTCAGTTCCAGTTTGACTTTTCAAGATAAAAGATTTCTTGAAGGAATTTCATTAAAATAGAGCTTTTTTCAGCTCGGAGCGGACTGATAGCCAGCGAGGCTGAGTCCTTAACTGAAAACACAGACCTTTGGCTCATGGTCGGATGTCCCAGCTTCAAAGAGAAAGTTCACATCTCAACTTCCTCACCAGACTGGAGGAAAGCAGGAAGTTAGGGTTTATACTGAGAGCTTTACCCATAGATATCATATATACACTAGATACCCCATAGCTTGCTCTGGCGCAGGATTTAGGGCGGCCATCTTGGGGGTGGCCACCGCTCCACTCAGCCTTATACATTTGGCTGGCACAATAAAGTATCAGCGCATTTAATCAATCACAACACGCTGAATAGTAATGTTATTGTCACATATTTAAGTTTTAGGCATACAGCTATTAAAACTGCATGTACAGTATAGGAACGTATAGTTTAGCATATTTAAATAATTTTGGTGGAATACAATACTGTACTTTAATATATGTTTAGCAAGATACAACCAAAGATGCAATTTATTCACACACACATTATGTATACATATTCAGATACTGTAATAATACAGTTCTATATGTTCTATGTTCTATATACGGGGGCGGCCGTGGTGTAGTGGTAAGGGCAGTCGTCTCCCGATCGGAGAGTTGGCGGTTCGACTCCCGGGACCCGCACCATGTGTCGTTGTGTCCTTGGGCAAGACACTTAACCCTGAGTTGCTCCCGGTAGGACTGGAAAGCACCTTGCATGGTAGTCTGCCGCCACCGGTTTATGAATGTGTGTAGCATTCAATATATGTGTAGCACTTTGAGATTTTCAGTAATGAAAAGTGCGTTATAAATTGAATTAATTATTATTATTATTATTATTATTATTATTATTATTATTATTATTATATATGATATCTTTGGCTTTACCCAGTTAAACCCACTCTGCTCATTGGTTGTTCACCAGAGAGCCGGAGGGAGTTCGTTCAGGTCAGAGTGTTTATCAAAAGTTAAGGAAGTGAAGATTATTCAGTGAAAGTGTTTAGGAAAGAGACAGAAACCTGTCGCCAGTTATACAGATTACTGATTAAACGTTTTAACTTTTGTAAATCAAATCTGAAAAGTACAACTTGACATAATTCTCAACTTTGCCATAGTTCTTTGATTCATCATATGAAGAAGTGATAAGCATTGGTACAGCATAAACCATGATTATACAATGACAAGAGTTATTCTGTTAATTAATTCTGAATTAACACAAAATAAAAGGAAGTCTCTTCTGAAATAATGTGTCTTGATTGAAATTATTAAAATAAAATAGTGTCCACTCGTCTCCTTGAGAGCCTCAAGAAAAGTGTACCACTAAGAGTTTCAGAGAGATGTGAAAAGGTGTAAATCCAAGTCTGAGATGAAGGCCTGTATCATTACAATAACACAATTACAAGCAAAAATAAGTTAAGATGTATCATAGTAGATTTTCATCATCACCCACCTCCAAAGGCAAAATGTAGACAAACTTGAGATGGACACCACAGTTAAGTAACCCTGGTAAACACAGAAATCAGTTCAATTCAGTTTATTTATATAGCACCACATCACAACAGAAATTGTCTCAGGGCACTGAACAGAAACATTCACATACAAAAGTGAATTACTGTACCTTAGTAACATTATCTCTGAGGAAGCCATCAGACTTGTTGAATCTTCACTTCATCTGAGTCTCCCATCCTGAGCAAGCACAAAGGAAGTGGTGGAAAGGAAAAACTCACTTTTAACAGAAACATACCTGCAAGCTTGTCGCTGTTGTGCCCAAGCTCACTGTTATGTTAGTGTGGTAGGTCTTCCATGAACTCGTCTTAAATGCAGAGGTGACAGGGCCTTCCCTGTAGCAGGTCCAAGACTTTGGAACGAGTTACCTCTGCTCGTCAGACAGGCCCCCTCCCTCTCGGTTTTCAAATCCCGTTTAAAGACCCATTACTATTCCGCTGCTTTCAACACCAGATGATCTGTGTTTGGTCGTTATATTTATTATCTGCGACGATTTTCTGTCTATATTCAGTTTTTTTACTTCATTTTGTATGTTGCCTATGTGTTGCCTGTTGTTTGTTTGTTTGTACAGCATTTTGGTTGGCCTTGTCACTGTTTTAAGTGCTCTATAAATAAAATGGTATGGCATGGTCTTGACCGGTGGGGCACGGAGGGGGTGTTAGGATGTGTGAGAGAAACGGAGCACGTAGCTTCTTAGCTAACACGTCTGTTTTGTGTGCAACAAGACTTTGTCATAAGATTTGAAAAGTCCATCTGATAGTGTCACAGAACACCTTCTCCTTGAAGGAGAAATATCATGTTGGGGAGAAAGAAATCAAGTAACACCAGTTTTCTGGAAAGTAAAATTGGTCAAATCAGTGATGGGGGAGGAACAGTGGAAAGGGAAACAAAGGGAGAAAGAGATGGATGTTATTCCAAGAGGACTGTGAAAGAAAGAATAAAAGTTATGAAGTGTAGAAATTGTGTCATCAACGCAGGAAGGAGCCTGTAAATTATTTTATTTAAATAATTACATGCAGGTTGGCAAAACTGACTAAAATGTTTTTTTATTACTTGCTTGGCACAGTGTAGTTTAGTGTTGTGAAGGCTGCATGGTGCCAGGTCATTTTCTACTGAATCTATCACTAAACCAGAAAACAGTAAAAAGCCACCCTGAATTCACTGTTGGTGGTTATTAAAATGTTAATCGGATAAAGTTAATATTCTTATTTTTAAACATGCTGTCAGTGTAACCATTGTTTAGCACAATGACATGTTGTGTTACAAATAAAACTAAATAAAGAAATAACTAAATAAAAGTGAGGTGCACCCTCTGTGTCATCAAACGGGTTATTCACTAAACTCTCGGTCATGTGCTCATTCAGTTTGCACTACTTCTTATATTTGCACTAATGTTTGTATTACATTACTGCCCATAGTCATACTACTGTTTACATTCACTGTTTTACATTTATTACTACTGTTTACATTTACACTACTTTTATCTATACTGCAGATACATATACAGCATTCTCTGACTAGCCTTATCTAAGGATGCCAAATGTGCCTTATGTGCCTCACTGCATATGCCACTTTGCCTCTATACCAACATCAACTACCTCATACATATACTGTGTACATTAACTTATATGCTGCTGTGCCACTCTTTGCAAATGTCAATGCTAGAAACTTCAGTTTATTTTATAGATATACTTTTTATACTTTTTATACTACTATGCAAAAACTCAGGACAGTATTACACTTTTATTATTTCATTTTATGCTTATGTTCATTGGGTGTTTGGTGTTTTAGGGGTGTTTGGTGTTTCAGTGTTGGTGTAAATTTTCATACTTTTATACTATTATGAAAAAACTCAGGACAGTGTTACACTTTTACTATTTTATGCTTATGTTTATTAAATGTTTTAGTGTTTAGTGTTTAGATGGTTACTGTTGCACCGAGGGACTGAGAGAAACACAATTTCGGTCCTGTGTATGTCCTGTACATATTGCAGTTCTGACAATAAAGTTGACTTTCACTTTCACTTTGACTTTGACTTTGACTTTGAAGTCACTGTGATAAATTGTCACATTAATTTCATTATCTTCAGTCAGAGTCAGAGAGTCAGAGAATCTTTATCGTCATTTGCACCACATGTGGTACATGTGATGAAACGAGATTATGTACACAGGGTCCCAGTTATATCCAACAATAAAATGTAAGATCTATCTTAGCCATAGGAGTGAGTTTAAAAACAGGATGCTGCAGATAGTTGAATGAATATCCCGATGTTGCTCAATAATCCAGGTAGAAAAATCTAAAAAATTAAGTCTGGTCCTCTGGACAAGTTTTTAAAAAAAAATTTGTAGAAACATTTCGTCTTTCATCCGAAAGACTTCTTCAGTCTGAGGAGCTGTATTTTAGCTCAGTCTTAAGGGCGAGGCAAAGCTCCGCGCTCGAGCGAGCGCCGCGCCACGCGCGTACGCTGTGCGTGGGGGGTTCACAGCAGAGCACAGCGTGAAGCAGCGTGTGGCTCCAACGTTTTCGCTCCAAATACTTGATGTCATTTGAGCAGAAGCAGGGCGGAGCGTTTAGCTACGGGACAAATTGAGGTCGCTGATTGGTCATTTGCTGACAGCCTACTGATTTGATTGACAGGTCGGGTCTGAGAAGAATGTCGGGTCTGAGAAGAAAAGGCAGAGGGCTGTGCAGCTTTGTTCTGTGTTTATATGTTAATAAAAAAGTCCTAAAAATTAAAATTAAAACAGGGAGCGCTGGTCCTTCAACCCACACAGCAGACAAGCACACCAGGAAATGTTTAGAACCTGCGCATCCACGTTGGACATGAGTTTAGTTCACTCGTGACAAGTTCATTCATTCCTCCTCATCGGAGGAGGAAGTGAATGGTGACCGCTTCAAGCGATCACTTGACTTTTGGCAAAAAAACAAAAGAAAAGGCCCGATCAGCGATGAAGAAGAGGAATTTAATTCATTTGTGTGTCACACAAAACAGTCCGCCACCAGGGCAGTTTATTGTGAGACACCGCGCGCGCGTGAGCGGTCGTAAAATTTGAGCTTGGCGCGTTCGCGCGAGCGTTCAAAGGCTTGTGCAAGCGGAGCTCGCACAGCGTGGCGCCGCGTGGCCTCGCGCTAGCGCGGAGCTATGCCTCGCCCTTTATAAATAGCACCTTCACCACCTTCTTTTTTTTTTCTTCTTCTTCTTCCTGTCCTCTGGTGAAACCAGACGTGTTTTCCTGTGCTCCGTCCCCCCACTTCCCTGCTTGCATTCTTTTGTCCTGTGAACCCTTAAGAGCTTTTTTTTTCCTGCATACCTTCCTAATTCAAAGGACTTGATCTGCTGGTTTCTCGACAAATTTGATCAATTTCTCCCGACAGGAGTCAGGGTAAGGAGAATCCTTCATACTTCAACGGAAACCAATTGGATTCATGATGACTAACTGGATTCTGCTGTTTGGCTGGTGAAAACTGGATTGTCTACAAATTCGTGTGGATGTGTCGAAGCTTGGCAGCACTCAGACTGAATTATATGGAGCTGCGTCAGAGAGGCTGCACATGCAGGGGAATCCCCCCTTACGGGGGTGGGGGACATAAAAGGGGGACTTGCAGTCTCATTAGCCGTGTTTCCATCTATTTTCAATTCAAATTTTGAGCGAATTTCTGAAATTTCGCAAAAATGTAAATAAAAATTAATGCGAATCAGAAGTGTTTCCATCAACTGGCTTGAAGCGCATCCACCAGGCCACGCAAAGCGGCATTACGTCAGACGTCAGCGTCATTACGTCAGACGTCAGCGTTACGCATGTCTACAGTAAACAGGAAGTAGCGGTTGAAAACAGGACCCGACCACACATCTCGGCAAAATGGAGAGAATATTTCAGGTATGTGTTGCTATCGGGCAAGTTGTATTTATTCTGTCATGCCAACTAGTTTTAGCGATGTTACATGTTGTCCGGAGACGAAGTCACGTGACGTGAATGTTCGCTACGGCAGAACTGAGTCGGCAAATCTGTTTCCATCTCTCGTTTTGCGCATCAGCTCTGATTCGAAAAACCCAAAAACCACCTCAAGCGAGCGTATCAACTTTTTTGCGAATTAGAGGAAGTTAATTCGAATCGTGCCGTTTCCATTCAGCTTTTCTGATGCGATACTTCAAAATGCGCATCAAGAAACCTTGATGGAAACATGGCTATTGAGTCACAAGGACCCACCCCCCAAGAGAGACGTGTATTGGGCAGCAATGTGAGTGTCCGGGTGTGACGAGGCTGAATGTTTTGGCGGCATGAAGCTTGCTAGCCCATCAAAATAAAAATTCCAGAAATTAGCCGCAGTATTGTCTAAGCCACAGGCTAGGTACAGCACAGGTTGAACAACTGGGAGATAAAGTTAGGGAGGCCAGACTGAGATGGTTTGGACATGTCCAGAGGAGGGACAGGGTTTTGGACATGTCCAGAGGAGGGACAGTGTTTTGGACATGTCCAGAGGAGGGACAGTGTTTTGGACATGTCCAGAGGAGGGACAGTGGGTATATTGGTAGAAGGATAGAAATGCAGCTGCCAGGAAAAAGACAAAGAGGACATATATGGATATAGTTAGAGAGGACATGAAGGTAGTTGGAGTGAGGACAGAGGATGCAGAGGACAGAGCTGTGGCGAACCCTGAAGAGGAAAAAAACGAAAGAAGAAGAAGCAGAAGATTGTCTAAGCCACAGGGCTTATAGTCTGGAAATTACATTAATTGACTTTATCAAACAATAAATGGCTCTTACAAAATACAGATAGCCTTTTGTTTATCCATTTGCGCCACAAATACTGAGATAGATTTTACATGGTAGTAGCTGAGGGTCGTCCTCAACATACTCCTCAAGAGCTAACACAGCTTGCAAAATCTTGTAATGTTGCATGTGATTATGATAATGTCTATTACCAGGTTCGACCAAAACAACGATTAATCTGTCCGTAATGATCTTAGTTTAAAAATGTGTCGTAAAAGTCAACTGGGGAAATGGATTATTTGAAGGAAATCTTGGCTTTCTATTTTTATTTGATTGCGCATTGTCGTACTTCTAAATGTTTAGTGAGATCTTTATATTTGGTGCAGGAAGTTCTCTCTAGATGACCTGCTGACTAACGTGATGATTTACTGGACCTCTGGTTGCATCATCTCCTCAATGAGGTTCTACAAGGAAAACTTTGGCAAAGGTCTGGACCAGCCCCACATGAAGTGAGTGACAGCTACTGGACCTACTCTGCTCCCATCACTTGTTTATATTCACAGTTAAAGTAGTAGTCAAGTCATCTTTATTTATAGAGCACAGTTAAAACAGATAAACTGTTATCAAGGTGCTTCACAAACAACATCAAAGAGATTTAAAAAAATTACAGAAACCATAACACGCACTAATGGTAAAACTATTAAATTAACAGCAGTAAAAATATAACAAAAATGTATAGAACAGCATTAAAATGAAAAACACAGGATAAAATATATCCACTAAGTCAGTTCACACAGTATGAAACGCCAGAGAGAAAAGATGGGTTTTTAGCAGGGATTTGAACATGTGAAGGGAGGAGGCCTGTCTAATGTTGGGGGGCAGGTTGTTCCAGAGTTTGGGGCCGATGACTGAAAACGCCCGATCTCCTCTGAGCATTAGTCGTGTTTTTGGAACCGCCAAGAGCATCTGATCGGATGATCTCAGGGTCCGCGATGGAACATATGGTTCCAGCAGCTTGGAGAGGTAGAGGGAAGCGAGGTCATTTAGGCATTTATAGGTCAGCAAAAAGTTGACTCTAGTTCGCACGGGGAGCCAGTGAAGGGAGGAGAGAACAGGTGTAATGTGCTCAGACCTACGTGTACCGGTTAAAAGCCGAGATGCTGCATTTTGTACGAGCTGGAGACGTGAGAAGAAGGCCTGGCTGATCCCAGCATACAGTGCATTACAATAATCCAGGCAGGTTGTGATGAGCGCATGGACTAGTGTCTCAAGGTCGGGTCTGGACAACACTGGCTTGAGCTTAGCTAGCTGCCACAGTTGGAAGAAACTTTTCTGGAGAATGGTGCTGATTTGTTTATCAAACTTAAAGGACAACACCCACCGTGACAGTAACAATTCACCATATTGGACAATTACTGTAGTAGAATATGATGTCTATTTTCATTTTTGCATTTGGGCCAGGCGAGTGTAAAAAAAAATAAAAAAATAAAAACGGAGTTCCGGAAGAATCCGGAAACCCCGCCGATGATTGCCGAAGTCTGGAATGAGGTAAATAAAGGATCCAGTCAGAAGGCAGGAGTGAGTTCGCGATGGAGGCTTATGAGAGAGTGATGCTGATTTCAGTGAAAGTTCCAGTGGCTTTTCTTTAGTTTTTTTGCCAAAAGTCAAGTGATCGCATCCTCCTCCGCTGACTCCGTCACTGAAATGAGGAAATGAATGAATTTATCGCGAGCAAATTAAAATTGTGTCCAACGTGGCTACGCAAGGTTCTACTGATTTCCTGGTGTGCTGTGGGCTGCAGGACCAGCGCTCCCTGTTTTTTTGTTTTTTATAACTTTTTAATAAGATATAACACAGCTGCGGCTGAAGCTGTGTGAAGCTGCCGGCTCGCCTTTTATTCTCTCCCCCCGACCTGTCAATCAATTCAGTAGATTGATAGGTCGGGGGGAGAAAAAAAAAGGCGAGCCGGCAGCTTCACACAGCTTCAGCCGCAGCGGTGTTATATCTTATTAAAAAGTTCTAAAAAACAAAAAAAAACAGGGAGCGCTGGTCCTGCAGCCCACAGCACACCAGGAAATCAGTAGAACCTCGCGCAGCCACGTTGGACACGAGTTTAATTTGCTCGCGACAAATTCATTCATGGATAGTTGGCACAGCGTCTTCCTTCAGTCTCGTTCAATTTTTCCCCTTAAATCCAAATGCCTGCATCATTGCTGACTCGTAGTCTTCCGGTTTAAAGTGTTTTGAACACAAAACACTGCTACGCGATGGAGCAATGAAGTCAGCTCGTTTGACTTGAACAAACTTTATCCATGCATTCGGAATCGTTTTGATTTTGGGGAAATAATGAACACTAACGCCATCCTTCGAGGTATTGCTGTAGAACTGGGCAACACATCGGTTCGGCATTTTCTTTGTTGTATTTGTAACTACTCTGGTCAGAAATAAGAAAGCTACATTGATGCATGCATTCAAGGTGGAGCCTTCAGTGACATCATGCCCATATATGGAGAGGGACACTGTTTGCCAGAGCTGCTGCGTTAAAATCTCCTTTAAGTCATGAAATAACACATTTAGCATTATTTCTCTACAACATCAATAAAACACTCCTGTTTTATTATTTAAGTCACTACTACATATTAATGGCGATGCAATTTGAAAACATGGTGGGTGTTGTCCTTTAAGGTCCGAGTCAAAAAACATCCCGAGATTTCTCACAGAGGGCTTGAGATAGGGCTGGAGGGAGTCCAGGTTTATATGACCAGAGGCGGCAGCTGAGCTAGGGCTAAAGATGATGACTTCAGTCTTCTGATCATTAAAACTTAGGAAGTTTGAAGTCATCCATGTCTTAAGGTCGTCCAGACATTTTAGGAGAGGGTGGAGAGGGTATTAAAACTCTCTCTTTTTACTGAGCACTTCACAAGGTTGATGAATGTACAACTGAAAACAGATTTTGTAGAGTTGATGTGCAGATGTTTTCAAAAGACATTAAAGAGATCTTTTCATTGATGCAACATCATTACTTTTTGTTCCCAGAATACCAGTCTATGTCCCCACCGGCTTTGCCAGCTTCCCCAACGAGCTGATTCATGTCCCCAAACAGTGGGTCAAACAGAAATATCGTAACCTGCTTACCTTTACTCCCATGGCTCGTGGGGGCCATTTTGCTGCAATGGAAGAGTCCCATCTGATGGCAGAAGATGTGCAGAAGTTCATACAAACAGTGGAGAAGATGACGCAGTAAAGATCAAAGCAGTGGATAAATCCAGGTGCATTAGGAAGTGTTTTCCATGCTGATCAAAATGTTTTGTTTTTTTGCATAAGCAGAATAAATCAGTGGATATGTCACACTCTCACAGCTTAAAGATGAATAATGTAGATCAAAAATATATTTTGCCCTCAACTTTCAGTTTGCAACAAAGACCTGCAGACTCCCTTCAAAACCTGAACGGGAACTTGTCGATTTTACCCGGGTGGGGGTTTGTCCAGAGGAAGGGTGAATGCTGTGCAGCATAGTTTGTTTGTCTGATGTTCCTGTAAACCTGTTAATTCATTAAGTCTGCAGACTCTGATTGACAACCCCATTACGATCATGGTGGCACCAGGGTTTGGTTGAAGCGTGGGGCGGCTTGGTAGCAGCAAATTTATGACTTGGGGCGTAGGCAAACCATTGTGGCTTGGTTGTTGAGCATTTGAAATGGGACAAAAACCAAGCAGTTCAATGTCAGTTCTATTTATATAGCACATTCATAAGCAACAAGGTTGGTTAAAAACAAGTAAAAACAACAAAATACTTCAGACAAATGGCTCATAAAAAGCAACAGGCACATTAAAACATAATAAATGAAGCAATGCCACATTGTGAAAGAGCTGAAGTCAAACTGAACTCGAGTTGAAAGCCTGTGTAAAAATGTGTTCTCACAGGATATGAAAAAACTGCATAAACTCTCACTGTCAATACCATTCAACATCTGGGGTGTGCCACTGCACAAGCTCAATCCCCTCTACGTGATGTCGCAGCCTCCGCTGCACTAAATGATGACTCTACTACGGAGCACCCAGATTATGAAGTGTTTGAAGGGTCTTGGCGAGATCTTTAAGTTTGCATTAATAGGTCAGTGTTGTCCTAAAAGAATGCTAAAATGTAGTAAAATGACAAAGTTTACTGGGGATTTTGGCTAAAATTTCTGCTATTTATTAAACAGATTTTTAGGACTTCAGATGAGTTGTTTATTGACAACGTGCTGGTTCTGATTCCTAACTCCTCCAGGACATGAATTTGAGAAGGGAGTGAGAAATTTGTCAAACGGAGAAAAAACTTTAAATTGAGGAGGGGGGGTTCAGATTTCAACTTCAAAAATCTACAGTGAAGCATTATTCCTGATTTGGGCAGCACGATAGTTCAGTGATTAGCACTGTTGCCTCATAACAAGAAGGTCCTGGGTTCAATCCCCAGTTTGGACCTGGGGTCTTTCAGTTTACATGGCAGTACGGTGGCACAACTGGTAGAGCTGCTGCCTCTCAGCGAGAAGGTCCCCGGTTCAAATCCTGGTCCGGGGGCCTTTCTGGGTGGAGTTTGCATGTTCTATCCGTGCATGCGTGGGTTTTCTCCGGGTACTCCGGTTTCCTCCCACAGACCAAAAACATACATGTTAGGCTGATTGGTAACTCTAAATTGACCCTGGGTGTGAGTGAGACAGGTCCCTCTTGTAAATGAGTCCCCGTGGCTCAACGAGGCTAGCCTGTATGAATAAAGGTTGAATGAACATGTTGTCAGGTTTGTGTAGGTTTTCTCCAGGTGATCCGGTTTCCTACATTCAAAAACAGGCTGCCTTCAGGCCCACCTTCCTCACAAAACACATCTGTGATTTCAGCAGGATCGGCCTGATTTAATAAAGGTAAATGAAATTCAGTCAGTTCCACTCTCACACCTTCATGCATGCGACCAAAACATCTCCTTGTGAGCCAGGCTAACAAAGAGTCTGACAACTATTGTGAGGTGTAGTTTTAATCTAATCTGCATGTGAATGTGAATCTAGTTACACAACAAATCATCTCATGCAGTCATAAAAAGTTGCAACTCCACACACCAAACATTTTTTTTAACACCAGCACTCCCAGGATTTTTAAATTAGTACAATATTTACCAGAGATTTGTCAAATGGCTCATTCCTTGAGATACTGATCAGGCCTGCAGACTTTTCTTTTGCATGTAAATGATGGGGGGTGATGTGTGTTCTTACTAGGAGTAAAATGCCTAAGGGAGGGCTTATGCCTGTTACCCACTGCCCCCTTTGTCGAGCGGCCGAAGCGGCCGGTTTACATTCAAAGTCTATGGAGGAGACGCGTGGAGTCACGGCGAACAAGGAAGCGGCGCGATTCAAGTGATCGAAGCGGCGCGGGGGCAGCCTGCACACGCACGCGCGCGTCGCCGTCGAGCCGCCGACGTCCCAAATGTTGATCTCTGGCGGCTCGACGCATCCGGCAAACAGTCGGGAGAGCCTCGCTATCTGATTACACAACCACAACGGGACTTTTTTCGGACTTTTTAAACTCACCGGATCGAGCCTCCAGGAATTGGAACCAAACTCCGGTAAGAAACGTGGCATTTTTACAGTTGCTGCTGACAGGCTGCTGTCCTCTCCAGTGTAGATCACCCCAAACATAAAAAAAAGTTTTAATCTCATCGAAGACCGTCGGAGGTGCAGTTAAAACAACAACTGAACCCGGAAAACAAGCCAGAGACCCCTCCCTCTGCTACCCCCTAGTGTACGTCATCAGACGGTGTTCAGTGGTTCAGTGGGACCGTGACCAGCGGCCAAAAGGGGACGGCAGGCGCGTTTCGAGTTGTGCAGTGGGTAACCGGCATTAGAGGGCTTTAAACAGGGGGGGGGGGATGGGTGGTGTTACTATGACGAGGCCTGCAGACTTTTCTACTGCATGTAAATGACGATGGGTGGTCTTACTATGGCTGTGTCTCAATTCAGGGGCTGCATCCTCATGAGTGCGCATTTGTCAGCCGCATACGTCACTGCCCCGCGCGGAGGACTGTCCCAATTCGAAGACATGCGGCCGAGGAATGCGGCCTACTTCCTGCCGAAATCGAAGGATGCATTCGTGAATCCTTCAAGACGGAGGCTATCCCAGAATTCATAGCGCCAAGCAGAATTCATAGCGCCAGCAGAGATTTCGCGGGGGGGGGGGACTTTCTGCGTGCAGGGTCGGAGCTGCTGCATGTTGTTGAGTC
Source organism: Garcialebias charrua (assembly GCA_038048925.1). Taxonomy (NCBI): domain Eukaryota; kingdom Metazoa; phylum Chordata; class Actinopteri; order Cyprinodontiformes; family Rivulidae; genus Garcialebias; species Garcialebias charrua. The sequence continues at coordinate 12,681 of JBBPBX010006355.1, forward strand.
ATCAGCTCGTTTTAACAACAACCTCAGCGCGAATATTCATTCAACCTTTATTTAGTCATCTCAAACAACCTCAGCTCGAATATATCTCATTAAAATTTTACTACAGAAACGACAAAAAAAAATGTGTGAGCTGAATATACAGTATATTAGTGTTTCTGAGTTTACTGTTTTTGAAGAACTGATTACAAATCAGATTATTTTACACGTGCGTAGCAAGGATTTTCTGAGGGGCAATCTTTTAAAACCCAGAGTGGACCTCCGAAACGCAAGTTGTCCATTAGCTCAGTTGGTAAATCAACTTGCGATTGGTGCAGAGATGCTTTTCTCGAAGCTGGTTCGAATCTCACTCGGTACGGTTAAAACTTATTTTACGTTTGTCTTTTATTGGATAAAAAAAAGAAGGAGTTTCACAAACTCCTTCCTTTTAATCTCAGTCCTCATTTTTTTATCCAATAAAAGACAAACGTAAAATAAGTTTTAACCGTACCGAGTGAGATTCGAACCAGCTTCGAGAAAAGTATCTCTGCACCAATCACAGGTTGATTTACCAACTGAGCTACTGGACAACTTGCGTTTCAGAGGTCCACTCTGGGTTTTAACACTGGAAAACCCAGGAAATTCAGACTACTATTATAACTACTGTGAGTTTGTCAAATGACAATTTTAAAGTATTCACCTTCCATTAGGTGTTTGGGCCCCTGGGGCTGGAGGTCTTTGTTTGTGGGTTTGAATAGTAAACATTCCTTCCTTTCTTCTCCAGCATATCACCTCCAGTAGGGCAAAACAAAGGATTACTCCCCCACACTGAGAACCATACTCCCCCCACAAATACCCTCCACATTCCAAAAGCATTGCTTCTTCAGGTGAGAGTTGCTTTCTTACACCAGAGAGAGACTTGAGATATAGCTCTGTACTTTCAAAAATTTGCTGAAAGGAGCATATATATATATATATATATATATATATATATATATATATATATATATATATATATATATATATATATATATATATATATCCCAAGGGTATGTGCTGAGCCCTCTTCTGTTCACTCTGCTCACATATGATTGCACAGCCACACATCCAGGCTGTCATATTGTTAATTTTGCAGATGATACAGCGGTGGTAAGATGCATCACAAACAATGATAAGTCCAGCTACAGACAGGAGGTGGAACATCTGGAGAGCTGGTGCAAAGAGAATAATCTTCACATGAATGTGAAGAAGACAAAGGAGATGATTGTGGACTTCAGAAGGAACAAACACACCCATGCCCCACTGAACATAGGTGGATCTGCGGTGGAGGTGGTCTCCAGCTACAAATACTTGGGTGTACACTTGAATGATAACCTCAGTTGGAGCAACAACACCACCAGCCTGATCAAGAAAGGTCATCAGAGACTCTACTTCCTCAGACGGCTGAGACGAGCTGGTCTGAGCAGCCTAGTTCTCACCTCCTTCTACAGGTGTGCAGTGGAGAGCATCCTGTGCTCCAGCATCAATGTGTGGCATTGAGGCTGCACAGTTGCAGAGAGGAAAGCTGTGCAGAGAGTGGTGAAGGCTGCACAGAAGTCTGTTGGAGTCAGTCTCCCCACCATCACAGACATTTACACCTCCAGATGCAGAAAAAGAGCCACCTGCATCATGAAAGACCTCACTCACCCAGCACACTCACTCTTTGCCCCACTCCCCTCAGGACGGAGGTTGAGGAGCATCAAATGTAGAACCACTAGACTGAGGAACAGCTTCTACCCTGAGGCTGTTAGACTCATGAATAAATAAATAATAAGAATAATCACTGCAAAATATCACATCATGCTGATGCTGATCTGTTTTCTTGTTGCTATGTTCATTTGTGACCATCTGCTCATACAGACTCATGTTCGTGCTGCTGTTTATAATGATGTTTTTCCACTACATTAGAGCTTAAGGTATTACTAGTTGATGTTTTTCTTAGTTAATTCTAGATGTTATTACTGTTTTTCTCTTGCATTTGTTGTTGGATGTAACTGGGACCCCGTGTACATAATCTCGTTTTCATCACATGTACCACATGCGGTGCAAATGACAATAAAGACTCTCTGACTCTGACTCTGACTCTCTGATATACATACCAATGGACGTGATAATGCTAATTCAATCTCGCAAGTCGGGGACCACCTGTACAATCCCGCCACCTTCAGATAAAAGTGGCCAACACAGGTAGTTCTTGACTTGCGGCGGCTTCAACTTACGGCGTTTCAGCTATACGAACCGGCGTAGAAATGGAACTTGTTCGTAAGTTGGGGATCACCTGTACAATCCCCCTTCAGATAAAAGTGACCAATGCAATCCCGCCTTGACCGTGGAATAGGTGACAGGTGACAGGACTTGCAGTCTCCCCTAGCAACTTCATCTGCCATAGCAACTGATTCTGTAGTCTGTGATGTAAATGGCCTCATATACATACCAATGGACGTGATAATGCTAATTCAATCTCGCAAGTCGGGGACCACCTGTACAATCCCGCCACCTTCAGATAAAAGTGGCCAACACAGGTAGTTCTTGACTTGCGGCGGCTTCAACTTACGGCGTTTCAGCTATACGAACCGGCGTAGAAATGGAACTTGTTCGTAAGTTGGGGATCACCTGTACAATCCCCCTTCAGATAAAAGTGACCAATGCAATCCCGCCTTGACCGTGGAATAGGTGACAGGTGACAGGACTTGCAGTCTCCCCTAGCAACTTCATCTGCCATAGCAACTGATTCTGTAGTCTGTGATGTAAATGGCCTCATATACATACCAATGGACGTGATAATGCTAATTCAATCTCGCAAGTCGGGGACCACCTGTACAATCCCGCCACCTTCAGATAAAAGTGGCCAACACAGGTAGTTCTTGACTTGCGGCGGCTTCAACTTACGGCGTTTCAGCTATACGAACCGGCGTAGAAATGGAACTTGTTCGTAAGTTGGGGATCACCTGTACAATCCCCCTTCAGATAAAAGTGACCAATGCAATCCCGCCTTGACCGTGGAATAGGTGACAGGTGACAGGACTTGCAGTCTCCCCTAGCAACTTCATCTGCCATAGCAACTGATTCTGTAGTCTGTGATGTAAATGGCCTCATATACATACCAATGGACGTGATAATGCTAATTCAATCTCGCAAGTCGGGGACCACCTGTACAATCCCGCCACCTTCAGATAAAAGTGGCCAACACAGGTAGTTCTTGACTTGCGGCGGCTTCAACTTACGGCGTTTCAGCTATACGAACCGGCGTAGAAATGGAACTTGTTCGTAAGTTGGGGATCACCTGTACAATCCCCCTTCAGATAAAAGTGACCAATGCAATCCCGCCTTGACCGTGGAATAGGTGACAGGTGACAGGACTTGCAGTCTCCCCTAGCAACTTCATCTGCCATAGCAACTGATTCTGTAGTCTGTGATGTAAATGGCCTCATATACATACCAATGGACGTGATAATGCTCCTTCAAACTGTCATTTTACAGTCTCCCATGGGAGCTGTAGGTAAAATATGTACAAGTACATATGTTTGGTAGTCCTAGTGTTAACAGATCGCCCCTTATAAGCTGATTTGTAATCAGTTCTTAACAAACAGTAAACTCAGAAACACTAATATATATACATGTACTGTATTCAGCTAACTAATATATTTTAGCGGCGTCCCTTCTCTTTCCACACACACAAAGCGCGCACACAAGAACTTCCCACCCACTTCAAGAGAACGCCCCACCCACTTCAAGGCCGGCAAACCTGAAGGCTAGACCGTCCCATTTCAGCAGTTTCGCTCAGCCCACCCGGTCTTGTGAGTGCGTGGCTTACTCGGCCCAGCTAAGCTGGGTCCTCATGAGGATGCAGCCCCTGAATTGAGACACAGCCTATGACGAAATGCCTTGGGGGGCTTGTCTTGTGTCCATTGTTTGAGAACAACTTCTGTGGAGCCACTCAGTTAATTCACATCAGTGTTGAAAGAGCAGCAGAAATAATGCCTAAATTTTATAGTGCACAGAAAACTTTAGGCATGCTTATGAATCGAGTGAACCCTTGCGATTCAGATTGTGAAGAAATAATCTGTCACTTGAGTTCTATATATATTATATATATATACATATATATGTATACATATATATGTATATATTATATATATATAGTATATATATAATATATGTATGTATATATATATATATGTATATATATATATTTATA
>JBBPBX010006355.1:18659-31159 GCA_038048925.1 Garcialebias charrua
GAGGTCCAGAACCGCCTGGACCCAGCAGGGAGCGCTTGGTCCTGGCTGCAGATCATCCACCTGCACCCTGGAGGTCCAGAACCGCCTGGACCCAGCAGGGAGCGCTTGGTCCTGGCTGCAGATCATCCACCTGCACCCTGGAGGTCCAGAACCGCCTGGACCCAGCAGGGAGCGCTTGGTCCTGGCTGCAGATCATCCACCTGCACCCTGGAGGTCCAGAACCGCCTGGACCCAGCAGGGAGCGCTTGGTCCTGGCTGCAGATCATCCACCTGCACCCTGGAGGTCCAGAACCGCCTGGACCCAGCAGGGAGCGCTTGGTCCTGGCTGCAGATCATCCACCTGCACCCTGGAGGTCCAGAACCGCCTGGACCCCCGGCGGACCACCTCCGCCTGCCTGACCCCCTCCTTGGGGGGAAGCTCCACTGCGGCGGACCCCAACGGACCCACCTTAGCCTACCTGACTGTCCCCATCCATGGGTAATGTCTGGAGAAAAATCTATAAGCGTTTTTTTTTTCCTAAGTTTTTTTATTTAATTGTATGCCTTTAAAAAATATATTTATTTACATTTTTGGGTGCTAGTGGCCTTTATTGGAGAGGGAGAAGGCAAAACGGTAGATTGTGGGGAGAAAACACATAAAGAAGCTCGTCAGATCTGGGACGTGAACCCACCACGCCCGTGGAGAGGCTCATCTTCAAGCATATGTTCCACCCGCCTTATCCTCTGCGCCAAAGCGGCGGGGCACAAATGTATGCCTTTAACGTCTGGAGAAAAATCTACAACCGTTTTTTTTTTTCCCTAAGTTTTTTTTTTTAACTGTGTACCTTTAAAAAATATATTTATTTACATTTTTGGGTGCTAGTGGCCTTTATTGGAGAGGGAGAGGGCAAAACGGTAGAGAGTGGGGAAATACCACATAAAGAAGCTCGTCGGGTCCGGGACGTGAACCCACGACACTTGTGGAGAGGCTCGCATATGTTCCACCCGCTTTATCCCCTGCGCCAAAGCGGGGACACAACTTTATGCCTTTAAGAGGTGTTACTAGAGGTGTGCATATAGTAATGCAATGGTGTGGCCTTGTCCCACACAAGTGTTAGCAATCATCTAATTAAGAGGTGGTGTATAAAACTGAGAGCTGCCAGAAGGTTGTCTCATTGGGTGCAGTCGAGGGGACTGGTGGAAACGCTGGGCTGTTTCGGAGGACGGTTGGAGGAGTGTACGCAGCAAACAAACGTCGGCGGTAGGATTGTATTTTTGGTGGATCGCATAAACTGTACATTGAATGTAGCAACATGCCTTCTACGTCAGGGGGTCATAGTGGAGACGACATGCAATGGTCGACGTCAAGATCATCTAAGATGAAAAGAGCTCTTAGGAAGAGACAAGACAGGGAAAGAAGTTGGTCGGATGAAAGTGGGGCTAGGGCGGACATAAGCAAAAAGACGAAAACAAATGAACGGGCGATTTTACGTGAACAGGAAGACTTCGACGTAGAAGTAGATTACACAGTCATGGTGGAGTTTAAGCAGGAGGGAGGATCTATACATCCGATTAAGCTGACCAAAGCAATAGAGGGGGAAATAGGGAAAATCAAAACGGCTAGAATCATGAACAACAGAAGAGTGCTAATACAGGCTGTTAGTGAGACACAACAACAGAAAATACTCAACATGAACACCCTGATGGGGGAAAGTGTTAAAATGTATATTCCAGGCTCTTTAGCAAGGTTGAGAGGAGTAATTTTGGGTGTCCCGTTTGAAGTGACGATGGAGGATGTGAAAACAGAACTCACAGGTGGGAAGATAACAGAGGCCACCAGGATTAAAAGTAAAAGGGATGGGGAACTTAAAGACACTATGGCAGTGATCCTGCATTTCGAGAATGTTATGCCACATAACATCCAGTTGGGTTACATGAACTACAGAGTTAGAGAATACATCCCTAGACCCCTGAGATGTTTTAAGTGCCAAAGGATGGGACATGTTGCAAATGACTGTAAGGGAAAAATTAGGTGTGCAAGATGTGGTGGTCCTCATGCATTTGGGAATTGTGATAAAGATGCTACGATCAAATGTTGTAATTGTGGGGGTGACCATAGTGCAGCATATGGTGGATGTAAAGTACAAAGGGAGGCTAGAATAGTTCAAAGAATTAAAATAACGGAAAAAGTCTCATATGCTGAGGCACTGAAAAGGGTTCGGAATGTCAGTCAGAGAGGGATGGGAGAAACAGGTCAAGGTGACACCTCTTGGAATGCAAATCTAGGGCAGAACTGTCAGAGACAGATACCGGTTCCACCATTAAATGTGCACAATACATGTTTGCATAAATGTAGAGTAGATGAAAACACTATGGTAGTGAAAAAGGAAAACTTTGTAGCATTTATGTACCACATTGTTAATATTACTGTACAAATGAAAAAGAAAAGTGATAAGATAAAAGCAATTGTTACAGCAGCAGGACGGTTCTTGGATATGAAAGACATACAAGCAGATCAGATTCACACCATCTTGAGTGCCTCTGAAACGGCTGAAAGTACTCAGGGTTAGGGTCCAAGTTTTTGTGATGGTTCTACATATCCTCCAATGGAATGCACGGAGTCTAATAGCCAATGGACAAGAATTTAAAAAGTATGTTTCTGACTTTGAAATAATCCCAGATGTAATCTGTGTTCAGGAAACGTGGTTGAAACCTCAGCTAGATTTTAAAATTCCTGGGTATAGCATAGAAAGACAGGATAGAATTAATGGTAGTGGAGGAGGGTGTGCCACGTTCATTAAAGATGGACTGGCTTATAAGAGGAACCCATTGGCTGAAGACTTGGAGTGTGTTAATGTAGAAATGTTTAATTTGAGAAAATATGGAAATATTAAGATTGTTAATTATTATAATCCATGTGAAGAGCTAGATAGTGGTCTGTTTAAGGAAATAGCAGGGACTCTACATAGACGGGAATTATGGTGCGGAGATTTTAATGCCCACAATAGTCTTTGGGGTAGCAAGATGACAAATCATTATGGTAACATGGTAGAAGAAATGATGGATGAAAGGTCACTGGTGTGTATTAATAGTGGGAAACGTACAAGGGTGAATATACATAAAGGTACAGGTTCTTGTCTTGATATCACATTAGTATCAGATAATCTTGTTGGTTCATGTGAGTGGGATGTTGACTGGGAATCTACATTGGGGAGTGATCACTTCCCAGTGAGTACGTTAATTGACGACCAGATAAACAGACAAGAAGATTTGATGTTAACACGTTGGTGCTTTAACAAAGCTAACTGGCTCAAATTTAAAATGAATTGTGAGAGAACTAGTCGCATGGTAACCTTAAAAGGCGATATTGAAGAATGTACGAGTCAGATAACAGAACATATTTTAACTGCTGCAAATGCTAGCATCCCAAAACTTGAACTGAAAGGTAAGAAAAAAGTAGTTCCTTGGTGGACTGATGTGTGTACTAGAGCGATTAAAGAACGTAATAGGGCTTTTAAAGTGTTACGGAGAAGTTTGACGGCTGAAACTCTTATTGAATATAAACGGAAAAGGGCAGTGGCTCGTAAAACTATTAAGGATACAAAAAAGAAGACATGGAGGGAATATTGTTCCTCAATAGGTTCGGAAGTAAAATTACACAATGTTTGGTCAATGTTTAGGAAGATGTCTGGGAAAAGGAATGATGTTAAAATGCCTACCTTAGTCAGAGGTCAAGAAATATTAGTTTTGAATAAAGATAAGGCAGATTTGTTAGGTGAGACGTTTGCTGCCGTTCATAATGGAGAACATCTTACAGATGAGCATAGATGGCAGAGGGCTCAAAAACTTAAAGGGCATACAAATCTCGGGGAAAAATGTGGAAATACTGCTTCAACATTAGATATGGATATAACCTTGAAAGAACTTCAAACAGTGTTGACCGGAACAGGATATTCGGCTCCAGGTGAGGATCAATTATGCTATGCTATGTTTAGACAGGTTCCGGAAGTATCATTGACCTTGATAGTTGATTTGTTTAATAAAATATGGAAAGAAGGTTTAATACCACTTAGCTGGAAAACGGCAACAGTCCTACCATTTAATAAACCAGGGAAAGTTCCTACCAGTCCAAATAATTATAGACCAATTGCTCTGACTTCACATTTAAGTAAATGCATGGAGAAAATTATGGTCAATAGATTAGGTTATGTTCTTGAGAATGAGAGACTGCTGAATGGTTATCAGTGTGGCTTTAGGAAAGGGAGATCGACAATGGATGCTCTGACTAGAGTCAGTAATGACATAGAGAAGGCTTTGAAAATGAAGGAAATCATGATTATGGTATTTTTTGATATAGAAAAAGCATATGATTCGTTATGGAAGGATGGCTTACTTATAAAACTTAAGCTGATGGGGATTGGTGGAAGGATGTATAATTGGATAGCAAATTTCTTACGGGATAGAAAACTAAAAGTGAAGGTCGGGTCTGATTACTCGAGTGTGTTTAATGTGGAAAATGGAATACCTCAAGGTAGTGCAATTAGCCCGATTTTATTTAATATTATGATTAATGATATTTTTTCTGACAATGATAATTGTATAAAGTCTGCGTTGTATGCAGATGATGGGGTCATATGGATGAGGGGTAGGAATATTAAACATGTGGTAGGAAAGATTAATAAAGCACTTCGTAACGCAGAACAATAGTCATATGACTGGGGCTTTAAATTTTCAACAAGCAAATCATGTTATATGGTAGTTACACATAAGAGGAACGTAGATTTTGGAACATTGACATTATATGGACACCAGTTGGAAAGGGTGACTGAATTTAAGTATCTAGGACTATGGTTGGATAGTTCTTATACATGGAAAACGCATATTGAACATCTGGAAACGAAATGTAAGAAAGTTATAAATTTGCTAAAGGCGGTGGCTGGAAATAACTGGGGTGCAGATAGACAGTCTTTATTGAACATATATAGGGCTCTTATGAGGTCAATAGTGGATTATGGCAGTTTTGTATATGGAACAGCAGCCAAAACGACTCTTCGGAAGATAGATCGGTTGCAGAGTAGGGCTTTACGTGTGTGCACAGGGGCTGTGACAACGACACCTATTAATGCTCTTTTAATAGAGACTGGAGAGACTACACTGGAAATGAGAAGAAAGAAATTATCATTAGTCTATTGGATGAAAGTTAAGAGTAGTAAGGATGAACCTATGACTTTGACAATTCTGCAAAACTGTTGGGAATATTCAAAGTTTCAGTGTAATGGCTTTGGATGGATCATAGGCAACTTGACTAAAAAGTTTGGATTGGCGGATAAGGAACTGGCACAGTTTAATCCCCTTAGTGTTATTCCTCCGTGGCTATTTCCTGAGGTGAATGTTGACATGAACATACTTAAACTGAAAAATGATTGGAATTTAACTGAACTAGGTGTGGAGACAGACATTTATTTAACTAACTCTTATTCTAATTACCTTAAAATTTATTCAGATGGTTCTAAGAATTTGAAAGGATATGTGGGAATTGGACTATATATACCGGAGTTTAAGATTTGCATTTCAAAACGGTTGTCGGATCACCTATCAGTCTATACAGCAGAAATGGTGGCTGTTATACTAGGCTTACAGTGGGTTGAGGAGGTTCGACCGGACCGTGTGGTGGTGTGCACAGATTCCAAAGCTGTTATAGAAAGTATTCAGGGAGTAGGTAATACCAGGAAGGATTTAGTGTTAGAAGTTCAGCTCAGTTTACTTAGATTGCACAGGGGTGGCATTGATGTTTGGTTCTGTTGGGTACCAGCACACGTTGGTGTTAAAGGCAATGAAAAGGCAGATAGTCTGGCAAAAAGGGCTTTAGAGGGGGCAATAACTCTTGCAATTCCTATAGGGAAAGGGGAAGGGAAATCACTTATTAAGAGTAAAGGAATAGAAGAATGGCAGACAAGTTGGAATGACGATAAGAAAGGACGGAGATTATACAAAGTACAAAAGTCAGTACTTCACAGACATGTTGCTGAGAAGAACAGACGAGACGAAATAATAATGATCAGATTGAGGGTAGGTCATACCTATTTCAATGATATTTTATATTTGATAGGGAGGAAGGATGATGATAAATGTGAAGGGTGTGGAGTGAAAGAAGATGTAGAACATGTGTTGTTGTATTGTGAAACATATGAACAAGAAAGGGAGGGCTTGCGGAGTGTGGTTAGTAGGGCAGGTCGAGAATGGAGTCTTCAAGGTATATTAGGAAGTGAAGGAGACATATTGGATATTTGTAGAATAAGAAAGGCGTTATTTATTTTTCTTCAACGGACAGGCTTAAAGAATAGAATTTAATTGATGTAAGGTAGTGTTGCTGCACACTCATGTACAGTAGGTGGCGGTATGCACCTTTACGTTGCTTGCGATCCGCCATGATAGAAAAGAAGAAGAAGAAGAAGAAGGTTGTCTCATTCATTGACCAGCACCAGAAGGAGACACATCAGGAGCAGCAGAGGTAATTCATTTCTTTAATTTTCTGTGTTAGTTATGCCACCCAGAAAGCTTTCTATGTGTCCGATTTGTAAAAAGACTTTCTTGGCCATGTCAAACCATTTAAAACGAAGGCACTTTGTAGATAATCTGAAAGAAAGACAACTTTTATTGCAATTGGCAAGTAGACGAGTTAATGTGAGAACCAGCAAGTGCCCAGTTCAGGCATGTTCCTACAGCTCTGGCCGCATGGATAAGCACCTCTTCCAGGGACACCCAGAGCTAACTTTTGATGTAAAAAATGAACTGATGGATCTTGTGAGGAAGGCCAAGACAATTGAGCTACTCATGGCTCTCAGGGAGACGGAACCTTCTCCCCCTCTAGTGTCTAACCTCTCCATGGAGGGCGTAATTACTGACTTTGAACGTGAAGGAACTGGGGGTCAGGAGCCACATCCATCCACTGTCTCACAGTCCCCCAGTTCAGATGAGGAGGAACCCGGCCCATCATCTGCATGTGGTGTCCCTGACTCAATCAGGGATTCAGCATGCGAGGACCAGGAGACTGAAGCTCATTTTCCGGATTCGTTGGGTAAGATGTGCATTTTAAATTGTTCTAAATGTGGCTTGGGTGTGTTTAAATAACGCATGCTTTTGCTTTATCCAACAGTTAATTATGTGGAAGGATACAAGTGCTATCTGATGAGCATGAATTCAAGACGCAAAGGCAAGGAGAACGCAAAGTCTAATGTGAATCGGGTCAATGGTTTTCTCCGGCACATGGCCCGTGGTCATACTCGGCTGAGCACCTGGCTCTTCCTGGATGATGTTGGTCGTATCATAAGGTAAGCTGGTTTGTGGTTGCCGCAATGTGTTCATGTAACAAGCTTAACGTGACAATGTGTTTCTGCAGTTGGTCGCAAAAGCTGTTGGAAGGGAAAGCCAGCACCACTGCCCGCATCCATATCTACAATGTGACCCAGTTCATGAAATATGTTATAGAAATGCCACCGCCGTCATGCAGGTTGTCCAGGTCACAGAAGAATGGTATCATGAGGACGTTACAGGCCTCCCTCCAGCGGATGCGTAAAGATGTGGTGCTGCATCAAATAGCTACTAGAGGCCAAGTTGGAAAACATTGTTACGGCAGCGAACCTTTTGAAGTGCCAGGACTTGGCCCGCTCCAGAATCCCTGAGCTGCTTGGTAAGACTTGAATTTTTACCTACATCCTATTGTGAGCAAATGTGTTTAATTTAAACATCTCCTTCTCTCTCAACCCACGCAGACAGGATGGAAGATGATGAAAGCCCCCAGTTGAGGCATCAATTCTATGGCTACTTCGCCGTCCTTATCACTTCTCTCTATGGCCACCGGGTAGGCGTTCTGTCTGGCATGACTGTCTCTGAGGTGGAAGCAGCCAAGGCAGGTGACCATACCCAGGGCTTTATTGTGAATGTAAGTTGGGAGCTACTAGCTCAACGCACAGTGAATCCAGCGGAACATGGTGGCGAGCTGACCAATTTGCATGTCTCCTCCACAGGTGAAGGAGCACAAAACGAGCCGTGCCTTTGGTATGGCGCAGGTGTACCTGACTCCTGAGGAGTTCTCCTGGGCGGAACGGTGGCTGAACATGAGGACCAAACTAGAGCTACCGGGAGAGACATTTTTCTACACGACTAGTCAAGACACGGACAAGGTTCTACTAAAATCTCTCCGGGAGGTATGGGAACAGATGGAGCTTCCAGGACAGCCTACCTTCCAGGACATCCGGACGTCCGTGTCCAACCACGTCAGGGACTTTCACAACCTGTGAGGTTCGCGACACCTTGGTTAGATTCATGTGCCACGACTCTGCAACGGTGGACCGATTCTATGCGATGCACCTCAACGTGGTGCAAGCCAGAAATATCAGGGACCTATTTCACCAGTTGATGACGATGCAGAGGCCCGGGCGAGAGGACCTAGAAGGGATGGACACAACTTGAAAACATGCTGGTTCTTATGTAACTGAAATAAAATAAAAGGATTGTGCTTACATGTTCTCTACCTTATTACTGTATTTTTTTCAATCTGTCTTAAAAGTAAGAAAACCAAAGAACCACATTAAAAGGTGTGCTGAAACCTTCAAAGGCCCACGGGGCTGCCTGTTTTTAAATCTGTCTTAAAAGTAAGAAAACAAAAGAACCACATTAAAAGGTGTGCTGAAACCTTCCAAGGCCCGCGGGACTGCCTGAACGTTCACCCAGGGAGTAGGCACTTAGTCCTGGCTACAGATGAAGCGCGCACGCCCTGGAGGTCCACAACCCAGGCAGTAGGGCACTTAGTCCTGGCTACAGATGCAGCGCGCACACCCTGGAGGTCCATAACAAGCTATACCCAGGCAGTATGCACTTAGTCCTGGCTACAGATGCAGCGCACATACCCTGGAGGTCCAGAACAAGCTATACCCAGGCAGTATGCACTTAGTCCTGGCGCGCACGCCTTGGAGGTCCACAGCCCAGGCAGTATGCACTTAGTCCTGGCTACAGATGCAGCGCACACACCCTGGAGGTCCATAACAAGCTATACCTAGGCAGTAGGCACTTAGTCCTGGCTACATATGCAGCGCGCACGCCCTGGAGGTCCCCAACCCAGGCAGTAAGCACTTAGTCCTGGGTACAGATTCAGCGCACATGCCCTGGAGGTCCCCAACCCAGGCAATAGGCACTTAGTCCTGGCTACAGATGCAGCGCACACGCCCCGGAGGTCCCCAACCCAGGCAGTAAGCACTTAGTCCTGGCTACATATGCAACGCACACGCCCTGGAGGTCCCCAACCCAGGCAGTAAGCACTTATTCCTGGGTATAGATGAAGCGTACACGTCCTGGAGGTCCCCAACCCAGGCAGTAAGCACTTAGTCCTGGCTACAGATGCAGCGCACACGCCCTGGAGGTCCCCAACCTAGGCAGTAAGCACTTATTCCTGGCTACAGATGTAGCGCACACGCCCTGGAGGTCCCCAACCCGGGCAGTAAGCACTTATTCCTGGGTACAGATGAAGCGTACACGCCCTGGAGGTCCCCAACCCAGGCAGTAAGCACTAAGTCCCGGGTACAGATGAAGCGTACACGCCCTGGAGGTCCCCAACCCAGGCAGTAAGCACTTATTCCTGGGTACAGATGAAGCGTACACGCCCTGGAGGTCTCCAACCCAGGCAGTAAGCACTTAGTCCTGGCTACAGATGCAGCGCACACGCCCTGGAGGTCCCCAACCCAGGCAGTAAGCACTTAGTCCTGGCTACAGATGCAGCGCACACGCCCTGGAGGTCCCCAACCCAGGTAGTAAGCACTTATTCCTGGGTACAGATGAAGCGTACACGCCCTGAAGGTCCCCAAACCATGTAGTAAGCACTTATTCCTGGGTACAGATGAAGCGTACACACCCTGGAGGTCCCCAACCCAGGCAGTAAGCACTTAGTCCTGGCTACAAATGCAGCACACACACCCTGGAGGTCCATAACAAGCTATACCTAGGCAGTAGGCACTTAGTTCTGGCTACAGATGCAGCGCGCATGCCCTGGAGGTCCCCAACCCAGGCAGTAAGCACTTAGTCCTGGGTACAGATTCAGCGCACACGCCCTGGAGGTCCCCAACCCAGGCAATAGGCACTTAGTCCTGGCTACAGATGCAACGCACACGCCCCGGAGGTCCCCAACCCAGGCAGTAAGCACTTAGTCCTGGCTACAGATGCAGCGCACACGCCCTGGAGGTCCCCAACCCAGGCAGTAAGCACTTATTCCTGGGTACAGATGAAGCGTACACGCCCTGGAGGTCCCCAACCCAGGCAGTAAGCACTTAGTCCTGGCTACAGATGCAGCGCACACGCCCTGGAGGTCCCCAACCCAGGCAGTAAGCACTTAGTCCTGGCTACAGATGCAGCGCACACGCCCTGGAGGTCCCCAACCCAGGCAGTAAGCACTTATTCCTGGGTACAGATGAAGCGTACATGCCCTGGAGGTCCCCAACCCAGGCAGTAAGCACTTATTCCTGGGTACAGATGAAGCGTACACGCCCTGGAGGTCCCCAACCCAGGTAGTAAGCACTTAGTCCTGGCTACAGATGCAACGCACATGCCCTGGAGGTCCCCAACCCAGGCAGTAAGCACTTAGTCCTGGCTACAGATGCAGCGCACACGCCCTGGAGGTCCCCAACCCAGGCAGTAAGCACTTATTCCTGGGTACAGATGAAGCGTACATGCCCTGGAGGTCCCCAACCCAGGCAGTAAGCACTTATTCCTGGGTACAGATGAAGCGTACACGCCCTGGAGGTCCCCAACCCAGGCAGTAAGCACTTAGTCCTGGCTACAGATGCAGCGCACACGCCCTGGAGGTCCCCAACCCAGGCAGTAAGCACTTAGTCCTGGCTACAGATGCAACGCACACGCCCTGGAGGTCCCCAACCCAGGCAGTAAGCACTTATTCCTGGGTACAGATGAAGCGTACACGCCCTGGAGGTCCCCAACCCAGGCAGTAAGCACTTAGTCCTGGCTACAGATACAACGCACACGCCCTGGGTTAGGGCTAGGGAATGTCTAGCCATTGGCTCATACATTCAATGTTAAAGCCACTCAAACGAAATGATCCGGGCACATGTCCGTCAAAATGCCACAACGAAGCCCGATGATGGAGTGCCGAGCCTGGATACAGATGATCTGGCGAGTCGGAAGTCCTACGGAGGATCCGTGCAATGGTCAGGGGGGCTCCGTGGTTCTTTAACCAGGGAGGGGGCCACTCACGCAGGCTAAGGGTGGTCGGTGCGCCCCGGGGGGGGCTCCCTGACGGTTCACCAAGGTGGGGGCACAGAGTTAGGGGAAGCCTGGTCCGTGCGCACCAGGGAGGGCTCCCTGGTTCTTTAACCAGGGAGGGGGCCACTCAGGCAGGCTAAGGGTGCCTGACCGACCCCCCTATGGCACTATGTCCTGGCTACAGATCATCCACGAGCACTCTGGAGCTCCACAACCCAGCCAGGAGGCACCAAGTCCCGGCTACACCTGATCCACGAGCACTCTGGAGCTCCACAACCCAGCCAGGAGGCACCAAGTCCCGGCTACACCTGATCCACGAGCACTCTGGAGCTCCACAACCCAGCCAGGAGGCACCAAGTCCCGGCTACACCTGATCCACGAGCACTCTGGAGCTCCACAACCCAGCCAGGAGGCACCAAGTCCCGGCTACACCTGATCCACGAGCACTCTGGAGCTCCACAACCGCCTGGAGCCATGAGGAAGCACTTGGTCCTGGCTGCAGATCATCCACGTGCACCCTGGAGGTCCAGAACCGGCGGACCCCCAGTGCCAACCATGCCCGCCTTCGGTCCTCCATACCCGGGTAAAACCCCAGCCGGAGCCCCCTCCCTGCCTAGAACCAGGAACCTTGCGCACCGTTCGAACCCGCAGACCCACACTTAAGCACCCTCCCTGGGTTAAGACAAGCTATCCGCGCCGCCCAGACCTCCATGGTCCTGGTGCTCCAACTAAAAAGAAGTGGTGCTGGTGCTCCAACCAAAAATAGACTAACAACCTGTGGTCCTTGTGCACCTGACAGGGGGAACGCTAACTCGTGCGTCCGACGGAGGCTCTCCTGCTCGGACACGCTCCGTGCCAACCTGGCCTCCTCACCTCTGGAGCTCTGCCACCTCAAGGACCAGCGCCCACCGTTCACAGCTCTTGCGTCCGAGAGAGACTCTCCTGCTCGGACACGCTCCGTGCCAACCTGGCCTCCTCACCTCTGGAGCTCTGCCACCTCCAGGACCAGCGCCCACCGTTCACAGCTCGTGCGTCCGAGAGAGACTCTCCTGCTCGGACACGCTCCGTGCCAACCTGGCCTCCTCACCTCTGGAGCTCTGCCACCTCCAGGACCAGCGCCCACCGTTCACAGCTCGTGCGTCCGAGGGAGACTCTCCTGCTCGGACACGCTCCGTGCCAACCTGGCCTCCTCACCTCTGGAGCTCTGCCACCTCCAGGACCAGCGCCCACCGTTCACAGCTCGTGCGTCCGAG
>JBBPBX010006355.1:40176-68796 GCA_038048925.1 Garcialebias charrua
CTGCACCTGCTGTGTCCTGCCTGTTAGGAAGCTGGTGATCCACTGACACATGGCAGGAGAAACAGTGAGCTGGGAGAGTTTTGTGGAGAGAATGTCTGGGACAATGGTGTTAAATGCTGAACATGGTGTTAAATGGTGTTAAATGCTGGATGCATCTCTCTCTCTCTCAATGTGCAAGCATGCATCTCTCTCTCTCAATGCATGCATGCATCTCTCTCTATGCATGCCTCTCTCTCAATGCATGCCTCTCTCTCAATGCATGCATCTCTCTCTCAATGCATGCATGCATCTCTTTCTCAATGCAGGCATCTCTCTCTCAATGTATGCATCTCTCTCTCAATGCATGCATGCATCTCTCTCAATGCATGCATGTATCTCTCTCTCAATGCATCTCTCTCTCTCAATGCATGCATCTCTCTCTCAATGCATGTATCTCTCTCTCTCAATGCATGTATCTCTCTCTCAATCTCGCAATGCATGCATCTCTCTCTCTCAATGCATGCATGCATCTCTCTCTATGCATGCCTCTCTCTCAATGCATGCATATCTCTCTCAATGCATGCATGCATCTCTCTATCTCAATGCATGCATGTATTTCTCTTTATTTATGCATGCATATCTCTCTCTCAAGTAATGCATGCATCTCTCTCTCTCAATGCATGAATCTCTCTCTCAATGCATGCATATCTCTCACACTCTCAATGTATGCATCTCTCTCTCTCTCTCAATGCATGCATCTCTCTCTCCCTCTCTATCAATGCATGTATCTCTCTCTCTCTCAATGCATGCATCTATCTCTCTATCAATGCATGCATCACTCTCTCTCTCTCTCAATGCATCTCTCTCTCTCTCTCAAGGCATGTATCTCTCTCTCAATGCATGCATGCATTTCTCTCTCTCCCTCAATACATGCATGCATCTCTCTCTCTCTCTCAATGCATGATGCATCTCTCTCTCTCGCTCACTCTCTTTCTCTCAATGCATGCATGCATGCATCTCTCTCTCTATGCATGCATTCATCTCTCTCTTTCTCAATGCATGCATGCATCTCTCTCTCTCAATGCATGCCTGCATCTCTCTCAATGCTTGCATGCATCTCTCTCAATGCATGCATGCATCTCTCTCAATGCATGCATCTCTCTCTCTCTCTCAATGCATGCATCTCTCTCCCTCTCTCTCTCTCAATGCATGCATCTCTCTCTCCCTCTCTCAATGCATTTATCTCTCTCACAATCTCTCAATGCATGCATCTCTCTCCCTCTCTCAATGCATGCATATCTCTCTTTCTCTCAATGCATGCATCTCTCTCCCTCTCTCTTTCTCAATGCATGCATCTCTCTCTCCCTCTCTCTCAATGCATGTATCTATCTCTCTCTCAATGCATGCATCTATCTCTCTCCCAATGCATATATCACTCTCTCTCCTAATGCATCTCTCTCAATGCATGTATATCTCTCTCTCAATTTTCATTCATTCAACCTTTATTTATACAGGCTAGCCTCATTGAGTCACGGGGACTCATTTACAAGAGGGACCTGTCTCACTCACACCAAACAACCATCCACTCTCACACTCACACCTAGGGTCAATTTAGAGTCACCAATCAGCCTAACAAGCATGTTTTTTGGTCTGTGGGAGGAAACCGGAGTACCCGGAGGAAACCCACGCATGCACGGGGAGAACATGCAAACTCCACCCAGAAAGGCCCCGGACCGGGGTTTGAACCGGCAACCTTCTCGCTTAGAGGCAGCAGCTCTACCAGTTGTGCCACCGTGCTGCCCATAATGGCAATGCATGCATGTATCTCTCTCTCTCAACGCATGCATGCATCTATCTCTCTCTCAATGCATGCATGCATTTCTCTTGCTCACTCTCTTTCTCTCAATGCAAGCATCTCTCTCTCAATGCATGCATGCATCTCTCTCTCTCAATGCATGCATGCATATCTCTCTCAATGCATGCATGTATATCTCTCTCTCTCTCTCTCTCTCAATGCATGCATGCATCTCTCTCTTTCTCAATGCATGCATGCATCTCCCCCTCTCAATGCTTGCATGCATCTCTCTGTCTCAATGCATGCATCTCTCTCTCAATAAATGCATGCATCTCTATCAATTCATGCATGTATCTCTCTCTCATTGCATGTATCTCTCTCTCAATGCATTCATCTCTCTCTCAATGCATGTATCTCTCTCTCAATGCATGTATCTCTCTCTCATTGCATGTATCTCTCTCTCAATGCATTCATCTCTCTCTCAATGCATGTATCTCTCTCTCAATGCATGTATCTCTCTCTCAATCTCGCAATGCATGCATCTCTCTCTCTCTCACAATGCATGCATGCATCTCTCTCGCTACCTCACTTTCTCTCAATGCATGCATGCATGCATTTCTCTCTCTCTCAATGCATGCATGCATCTCGCTATCTCTCTCTCTCAATGTGCATGCATGCATCTCTCTCTCAATGCATGCATGCATCTCTCTCTATGCATGCCTCTCTCTCAATGCATTCATCTCTCTCTCAATGCATGCATGCATCTCTCTCTCAATGCATGCATCTCTCTCTCAATGTATGCATCTCTCTCTCAATGCATGCATGCAACTTTCTCTCTCTCAATGCATGCATGCATCTCTCTCTCTCTCAATGCATGCATGCATCTCTCTCTCTTAATGCAAAACACATCTCTCTCAATGCATGCATCTCTCTCAATGCATGCATCTCTCTCTCTCAATGTATACCTCTCTCTCAATGCATGCATCTCTCTTTCAATGTATGCATGCATCTCTCTCTATCAATACATGCATCTCTCTCAATGCATGCATGCATCTATCTCTCTCTCAATGCATACATGCATCTCTCTCTCTCAATGCATGCATGCATATCTCTCTCTCAATGCAAGAATGTATATCTCTCTTTCTCAATGCATGCATGCATCTCTCTCTCTCTCAATGCATGCATGCATCTCTCTTTCTCTCAATGCATGTATGCATTTCTCTCTATCTCAATGCATGCATGTATTTCTCTCCATTTATGCATGCATATCTCTCTCTCAAGTAATGCATGCATCTCTCTCTCTCAATGCATGAATCTCTCTCAATGCATGCATATCTCTCACACTCTCAATGTATGCATCTCTCTCTCTCTCTCAATGCATGCATCTCTCTCCCTCTCTATCAATGCATGTATCTCTCTCTCTCAATGCATGCATCTATCTCTCTATCAATGCATGCATCACTCTCTCTCTCTCTCTCAATGCATCTCTCTCTCTCTCAAGGCATGTATCTCTCTCTCAATGCATGCATGCATCTCTCTCTCTCAATGCATGATGCATCTCTCTCTCTCGCTCACTCTCTTTCTCTCAATGCATGCATGCATGCATCTCTCTCTCTCTCTATGCATGCATTCATCTCTCTCTTTCTCAATGCATGCATGCATCTCTCTCTCTCAATGCATGCCTGCATCTCTCTCAATGCTTGCATGCATCTCTCTCAATGCATGCATGCATCTCTCTCAATGCATGCATCTCTCTCTCTCTCTCAATGCATGCATCTCTCTCCCTCTCTCTCTCTCAATGCATGCATCTCTCTCTCCCTCTCTCAATGCATTTATCTCTCTCACAATCTCTCAATGCATGCATCTCTCTCCCTCTCTCTCTCAATGCATGCATCTCTCTCTCCCTCTCTCAATGCATTTATCTCTCTCACAATCTCTCAATGCATGCATCTCTCTCCCTCTCTCAATGCATGCATCTATCTCTCTCCCAATGCATATATCACTCTCTCTCCTAATGCATCTCTCTCAATGCATGTATATCTCTCTCTCAATTTTCATTCATTCAACCTTTATTTATACAGGCTAGCCTCATTGAGTCACGGGGACTCATTTACAAGAGGGACCTGTCTCACTCACACCAAACAACCATCCACTCTCACACTCACACCTAGGGTCAATTTAGAGTCACCAATCAGCCTAACAAGCATGTTTTTTGGTCTGTGGGAGGAAACCGGAGTACCCGGAGGAAACCCACGCATGCACGGGGAGAACATGCAAACTCCACCCAGAAAGGCCCCGGACCGGGGTTTGAACCGGCAACCTTCTCGCTTAGAGGCAGCAGCTCTACCAGTTGTGCCACCGTGCTGCCCATAATGGCAATGCATGCATGTATCTCTCTCTCTCAAAGCATGCATGCATCTATCTCTCTCTCAATGCATGCATGCATTTCTCTTGCTCACTCTCTTTCTCTCAATGCAAGCATCTCTCTCTCAATGCATGCATGCATCTCTCTCTCAATGCATGCATGCATATCTCTCTCAATGCATGCATGTATATCTCTCTCTCTCTCTCTCAATGCATGCATGCATCTCTCTCTTTCTCAATGCATGCATGCATCTCCCCCTCTCAATGCTTGCATGCATCTCTCTCTCTCAATGCATGCATCTCTCTCTCAATAAATGCATGCATCTCTCTCAATTCATGCATGTATCTCTCTCTCAATGCATCTCTCTCAATGCATGCATCTCTCTCTCATTGCATGTATCTCTCTCTCAATGCATACATCTCTCTATCTCTCTCAAAGCATGCATCTCTCTCTCTCAATCTCACAATGCATGCATATCTCTCTCAATATATGCATGCATCTCTCTCTCTCTCTCAATGCATGCATGCATCTCTCTTGCTCCCTCACTTTCTCTCAATGCATGCATGCATGCATTTCTCTCTCTCAATGCATGCATGCATCTCTCTCTCTCAATGTGCAAGCATGCATCTCTCTCTCTCTCTCTCTCTCTCTCTCTCTCTCAATGCATGCATCTCTATCTCTCTCTCTCTCAATGCATGCATGCATCTCTCTCTCTCTTAATGCAACACACATCTCTCTCTCTCAATGCATGTATCTCTCTCTCAATGCATGCATATCTCTCTCTCTCAATGCATGTATCTCTCTCCCTCTCTCTTTCTCAATAAATGCATCTCTCCCTCTCTCTCAATACATATCTCTCTCTCTCTCAATGCATGCATGCATCTCTCTCTTTCTCAATGCATGCATGCATCTCCCCCTCTCAATGCTTGCATGCATCTCTCTGTCTCAATGCATGCATCTCTCTCTCAATAAATGCATGCATCTCTATCAATTCATGCATGTATCTCTCTCTCATTGCATGTATCTCTCTCTCAATGCATTCATCTCTCTCTCAATGCATATATCTCTCTCTCAATGCATGTATCTCTCTCTCATTGCATGTATCTCTCTCTCAATGCATTCATCTCTCTCTCAATGCATGTATCTCTCTCTCAATGCATGTATCTCTCTCTCAATCTCGCAATGCATGCATCTCTCTCTCTCTCACAATGCATGCATGCATCTCTCTCGCTACCTCACTTTCTCTCAATGCATGCATGCATGCATTTCTCTCTCTCAATGCATGCATGCATCTCGCTATCTCTCTCTCTCAATGTGCATGCATGCATCTCTCTCTCAATGCATGCATGCATCTCTCTCTATGCATGCCTCTCTCTCAATGCATGCATCTCTCTCTCAATGCATGCATGCATCTCTCTCTCAATGCATGCATCTCTCTCTCAATGTATGCATCTCTCTCTCAATGCATGCATCTCTCTCTCAATGCATGCATCTCTCTCTCAATGCATGCATCTCTCTCTCAATGTATGCATCTCTCTCTCAATGCATGCATCTCTCTCAATGCAAGCATCTCTCTCTCAATGCATGCATCTCTCTCTCAATGTATGCATCTCTCTCTCAATGCATGCATGCAACTTTCTCTCTCTCAATGCATGCATGCATCTCTCTCTCTCAATGCATGCATGCATCTCTCTCTCTTAATGCAAAACACATCTCTCTCAATGCATGCATCTCTCTCAATGCATGCATCTCTCTCTCTCAATGTATACCTCTCTCTCAATGCATGCATCTCTCTTTCAATGTATGCATGCATCTCTCTCTATCAATACATGCATCTCTCTCAATGCATGCATGCATCTATCTCTCTCTCAATGCATACATGCATCTCTCTCTCTCAATGCATGCATGCATATCTCTCTCTCAATGCAAGAATGTATATCTCTCTTTCTCAATGCATGCATGCATCTCTCTCTCTCTCAATGCATGCATGCATCTCTCTTTCTCTCAATGCATGTATGCATTTCTCTCTATCTCAATGCATGCATGTATTTCTCTCCATTTATGCATGCATATCTCTCTCTCAAGTAATGCATGCATCTCTCTCTCTCAATGCATGAATCTCTCTCAATGCATGCATATCTCTCACACTCTCAATGTATGCATCTCTCTCTCTCTCTCAATGCATGCATCTCTCTCCCTCTCTATCAATGCATGTATCTCTCTCTCTCAATGCATGCATCTATCTCTCTATCAATGCATGCATCACTCTCTCTCTCTCTCTCAATGCATCTCTCTCTCTCTCAAGGCATGTATCTCTCTCTCAATGCATGCATGCATCTCTCTCTCTCTCAATGCATGATGCATCTCTCTCTCTCGCTCACTCTCTTTCTCTCAATGCATGCATGCATGCATCTCTCTCTCTCTCTATGCATGCATTCATCTCTCTCTTTCTCAATGCATGCATGCATCTCTCTCTCTCAATGCATGCCTGCATCTCTCTCAATGCTTGCATGCATCTCTCTCAATGCATGCATGCATCTCTCTCAATGCATGCATCTCTCTCTCTCTCAATGCATGCATCTCTCTCCCTCTCTCTCTCTCAATGCATGCATCTCTCTCTCCCTCTCTCAATGCATTTATCTCTCTCACAATCTCTCAATGCATGCATCTCTCTCCCTCTCTCAATGCATGCATATCTCTCTTTCTCTCAATGCATGCATCTCTCTCCCTCTCTCTTTCTCAATGCATGCATCTCTCTCTCCCTCTCTCTCAATGCATGTATCTATCTCTCTCTCAATGCATGCATCTATCTCTCTCCCAATGCATATATCACTCTCTCTCCTAATGCATCTCTCTCAATGCATGTATATCTCTCTCTCAATTTTCATTCATTCAACCTTTATTTATACAGGCTAGCCTCATTGAGTCACGGGGACTCATTTACAAGAGGGACCTGTCTCACTCACACCAAACAACCATCCACTCTCACACTCACACCTAGGGTCAATTTAGAGTCACCAATCAGCCTAACAAGCATGTTTTTTGGTCTGTGGGAGGAAACCGGAGTACCCGGAGGAAACCCACGCATGCACAGGGAGAACATGCAAACTCCACCCAGAAAGGCCCCGGACCGGGGTTTGACCCGGCAACCTTCTCGCTTAGAGGCAGCAGCTCTACCAGTTGTGCCACCGTGCTGCCCATAATGGCAATGCATGCATGTATCTCTCTCTCTCAACGCATGCATGCATCTATCTCTCTCTCAATGCATGCATGCATTTCTCTTGCTCACTCTCTTTCTCTCAATGCAAGCATCTCTCTCTCAATGCATGCATGCATCTCTCTCTCAATGCATGCATGCATATCTCTCTCAATGCATGCATGTATATCTCTCTCTCTCTCTCAATGCATGCATGCATCTCTCTCTTTCTCAATGCATGCATGCATCTCCCCCTCTCAATGCTTGCATGCATCTCTCTCTCTCAATGCATGCATCTCTCTCTCAATAAATGCATGCATCTCTCTCAATTCATGCATGTATCTCTCTCTCAATGCATCTCTCTCAATGCATGCATCTCTCTCCCAATGCATGTATCTCTCTCTCTCAATGCATTTAGCTCTCTCTCAATCTCGCAATGCATGCATCTCTCTCTCAATGCATGCATGCATCTCACTCGCTCCTTCACTTTCTCTCAATGCATGCATGCATGCATTTCTCTATCTCAATGCATGCATGCATCTCTCTCTTTCTCTCTCTCAATGTTCATGCATGCATCTCTCTCTCTCAATGCATGCATGCATCTCTCTCTATGCATGCCTCTCTCTCAATGCATGCATATCTCTCTCAATGTATGCATGTATATATCTCTCTCTCTCAATGCATGCATGCATCTCTCACTTTCTAAATGCATGCATGCATCTCCCCCTCTCAATGCTTGCATGCATCTCTCTCTCTCAATGCATGCATGCATCTCTCTCTCAATAAATGCATGCATCTCTCTCAATTCATGCATGCATCTCTCTCACTGCATCTCTCTCTCTCTCTATGCATGCATCTCTCTCTCATTGCATGTATCTCTCTCTCAATGCATACATCTCTATATCTCTCTCAATGCATGCATCTCTCTCTCTCAATCTCGCAATGCATGCATCTCTCTCTCAATATATGCATGCATCTCTCTCTCTCTCAATGCATGCTTGAATCTCTCTTGCTCCCTCACTTTCTCTCAATGCATGCATGCATGCATTTCTCTCTCTCAATGCATGGATGCATCTCTCTCTCTCAATGTGCAAGCATGCATCTCTCTCTCTCTCTCAATGCATGCATGCATCTCTCTCTATGCATGCCTCTCTCTCAATGCATGCATCTCTCTCAATGCATGCATGCATCTCTTTCTCAATGCAGGCATCTGTCTCTCAATGTATGCATCTCTCTCTCAATGCATGCATGCATCTCTCTCTCAATGCATGCATGTATCTCTCTCTCAATGCATCTCTCTCAATGCATGCATCTCTCTCTCAATGCATGTATCTCTCTCTCAATGCATGTATCTCTCTCTCAATCTCGCAATACATGCATCTCTCTCTCTCAATGCATGCATGCATCTCTCTCTATGCATGCCTCTCTCTCAATGCATGCATATCTCTCTCAATGCATGCATGCATCTCTCTCAATGCATGCATCTCTCAATGTATGCATCTCTCTCAATGTATGCATGCAACTCTCTCTCTCTCTCAATGCATGCATGCATCTCTATCTCTCTCTCTCTCAATGCATGCATGCATCTCTCTCTCTTAATGCAACACACATCTCTCTCTCTCAATGCATGCATCTCTCTCTCAATGCATGCATATCTCTCTCTCTCAATGCATGTATCTCTCTCCCTCTCTCTTTCTCAATAAATGCATCTCTCTCCCTCTCTCTCAATACATATCTCTCTCTCTCTCAATGCATGCATCTATCTCGCTCTCAATGCATGTATCACTCTCTCTCAATGCATCTCTCTCTCTCTCAATGCATGTATATCTCTCTATCAATGCATGCATGCATCTTTCTCTCTCTCAATGCATGCATGCATCTATCTCTCTCTCAATGCATGCATGTATCTCTCTCTCGCTCACTCTCTTTCTCTCAATGCATGAATGCATCTCTCTCTCAATGCATGCATGCATCTCTCTCTCAATGCATGCATGCATCTCTCTCTCAATGCATGCATACATATCTCTCTCAATGCATGCATGTATATACATCTCTCTCTCAATGCATGCATGCATCTCTCTCTTTCTCAATGCATGCATGCATCTCCCCCTCTCAATGCTTGCATGTATCTCTCTCTCTCAATGCATGCATGCATCTCTCTCTCAATAAATGCATGCATCTCTCTCAATTCATGCATGCATCTCTCTCAATGCATCTCTCTCTCTCAATGCATGCATCACTCTCTCATTGCATGTATGTCTCTCTCAATGCATACATCTCTCTATCTCTCTCAATGCATGCATCTCTCTCTCTCTCAATCTCGCAATGCATGCATCTCTCTCTCAATATATGCATGCATCTCTCTCTCTCTCTCTCAATGCATGCATGAATCTCTCTTGCTCCCTCACTTTCTCTCAATGCATGCATGCATGCATTTCTCTCTCTCAATGCATGGATGCATCTCTCTCTCTCAATGTGCAAGCATGCATCTCTCTCTCTCAATGCATGCATGCATCTCTTTCTCAATGCAGGCATCTCTCTCTCAATGTATGCATCTCTCTCTCAATGCATGCATGCATCTCTCTCTCAATGCATGCATGTATCTCTCTCTCAATGCATCTCTCTCTATCAATACATGCATCTCTCTCTCAATGCATGTATCTCTCTCTCAATGCATGTATCTCTCTCTCAATCTCGCAATGCATGCATCTCTCTCTCAATGCATGCATGCATCTCTCTCTATGCATGCCTCTCTCTCAATGCATGCATATCTCTCTCAATGCATGCATGCATCTCTCTCTCTCAATGCATGCATCTCTCTCTCAATGTATGCATCTCTCTCAATGCATGCATGCAACTCTCTCTCTCTCTCAATGCATGCATGCATCTCTCTCTTTCTCAATGCATGCATGCATCTCCCCCTCTCAATGCTTGCATGTATCTCTCTCTCTCAATGCATACATGCATCTCTCTCTCAATAAATGCATGCATCTCTCAATTCATGCATGCATCTCTCTCAATGCATCTCTCTCTCTCAATGCATGCATCTCTCTCTCATTGCATGTATCTCACTCTCAATGCATACATCTCTCTATCTCTCTCAATGCATGCATCTCTCTCTCTCAATCTCGCAATGCATGCATCTCTCTCTCAATATATGCATGCATCTCTCTCTCTCTCAATGCATGCATGAATCTCTCTTGCTCCCTCACTTTCTCTCAATGCATGCATGCATGCATTTCTCTCTCTCAATGCATGGATCAGAATCAGAATCAGGTTTATTGGCCAAGTATGTTGACATACACAAGGAATTTGTTTCCGGCTGTTCGTGTCTCTCTAGAAAGTGTCTCTCTAAAAATGCTAAAAATTAATGTATACAGATACTTTACATAAAAAAACGTACAAATAATACACAAAATACAGAAGGATTCACATCACATGGGGGTTGTGAATGGGTTGGGGGTCACGCTGATGGATGTCTGATGATCAGCTGTTGATGATGGTGATGGCCTGGGGGAAGAAACTGTTTTTGTGTCTGGCAGTCTTAGTGGACACAGATCTGTAGCGTCTGCCAGACGGGAGAAGTTGGAACATGTTGTGACCCGGGTGTGTGGAGTCTGTGGTGATTTTTCCAGCCCGTTTCCTGGTTCTTGCGTGGTACAAGTCCTGAATGGAGGGCAGTGAAGCCCCAATGACTTTCTCAGCTGTCCTCACTGTTCGCTGCAGCCTGTTCCTGTCCTGCCTTGTGGCTGCTCCAAACCAGACTGTGATGGATGTACACAGGATGGACTCAATGACTGCAGTGTAGAACTGGATCAGCAGCTCCTGAGGCAGGTCCAGCTTCCTCAACTGGCGTAGGAAGTACAGTCTCTGCTGGGCCTTTTTGAGGATGGAGGTGATGTTGGGCTCCCACTTCAGGTCATGTGAGATGGTGGTTCCCAGGAACCTGAAGGACTCTACCGTAGACACGGGGCTGTTGAAGATTTTGAGGGGCAGCAGTTCTGGGGGGTGTCTCCTGAAGTCCACTCTCATCTCTACTGTCTTCAGTGTGTTCAGCTCCAGTTTGTTCAGGCTGCACCAGGACATCAGTCGTTCCACCTCCTGTCGGTACGCAGACTCGTTGTCATCACTGATAAGTCCAATGACTGTAGTGTCATCTGCGAACTTCAGGAGTTTAACAGACGGGTCATTAGAGGTGCAGTCATTGGTGTATAGAGAGAAGAGCAGTGGAGAGAGCACACAACCCTGAGGGGCACCAATGCTGATGGACTGTGAGGAGGACATGATTTTCCCCAACTGCACCTGCTGCGTCCTGCCTGTTAGGAAGCTGGTGATCCACTGACACATGGCAGGAGAAACAGTGAGCTGGGAGAGTTTTGTGGAGAGAATGTCTGGGACAATGGTGTTAAATGCTGAACATGGTGTTAAATGGTGTTAAATGCTGGATGCATCTCTCTCTCTCTCAATGTGCAAGCATGCATCTCTCTCTCTCAATGCATGCATGCATCTCTCTCTATGCATGCCTCTCTCTCAATGCATGCCTCTCTCAATGCATGCATATCTCTCTCAATGCATGCATGCATCTCTCTCTCTCAATGCATGCATCTCTCTCTCTCAATGTATGTATCTCTCTCAATGCATGCATGCAACTCTCTCTCTCCCAATGCATGCATGCATCTCTCTCTCTTTCTCAATGCATGCATGCATCTCCCCCTCTCAATGCTTGCATGTATCTCTCTCTCTCAATGCATACATGCATCTCTCTCTCAATAAATGCATGCATCTCTCAATTCATGCATGCATCTCTCTCAATGCATCTCTCTCTCTCAATGCATGCATCTCTCTCTCATTGCATGTATCTCACTCTCAATGCATACATCTCTCTATCTCTCTCAATGCATGCATCTCTCTCTCTCAATCTCGCAATGCATGCATCTCTCTCTCAATATATGCATGCATCTCTCTCTCTCTCTCAATGCATGCATGAATCTCTCTTGCTCCCTCACTTTCTCTCAATGCATGCATGCATGCATTTCTCTCTCTCAATGCATGGATCAGAATCAGAATCAGAATCAGGTTTATTGGCCAAGTATGTTGACATACACAAGGAATTTGTTTCCGGCTGTTCGTGTCTCTCTAGAAAGTGTCTCTCTAAAAATGCTAAAAATTAATGTATACAGATACTTTACATAAAAAAACGTACAAATAATACACAAAATACAGAAGGATTCACATCACATGGGGGTTGTGAATGGGTTGGGGGTCACGCTGATGGATGTCTGATGATCAGCTGTTGATGATGGTGATGGCCTG
This sequence comes from Garcialebias charrua, assembly GCA_038048925.1. NCBI lineage: Eukaryota > Metazoa > Chordata > Actinopteri > Cyprinodontiformes > Rivulidae > Garcialebias > Garcialebias charrua. The sequence continues at coordinate 52,825 of JBBPBX010006355.1, forward strand.
GGGGAAGAAACTGTTTTTGTGTCTGGCAGTCTTAGTGGACACAGATCTGTAGCGTCTGCCAGACGGGAGAAGTTGGAACATGTTGTGACCCGGGTGTGTGGAGTCTGTGGTGATTTTTCCAGCCCGTTTCCTGGTTCTTGCGTGGTACAAGTCCTGAATGGAGGGCAGTGAAGCCCCAATGACTTTCTCAGCTGTCCTCACTGTTCGCTGCAGCCTGTTCCTGTCCTGCCTTGTGGCTGCTCCAAACCAGACTGTGATGGATGTACACAGGATGGACTCAATGACTGCAGTGTAGAACTGGATCAGCAGCTCCTGAGGCAGGTCCAGCTTCCTCAACTGGCGTAGGAAGTACAGTCTCTGCTGGGCCTTTTTGAGGATGGAGGTGATGTTGGGCTCCCACTTCAGGTCATGTGAGATGGTGGTTCCCAGGAACCTGAAGGACTCTACCGTAGACACGGGGCTGTTGAAGATTTTGAGGGGCAGCAGTTCTGGGGGGTGTCTCCTGAAGTCCACTCTCATCTCTACTGTCTTCAGTGTGTTCAGCTCCAGTTTGTTCAGGCTGCACCAGGACATCAGTCGTTCCACCTCCTGTCGGTACGCAGACTCGTTGTCATCACTGATAAGTCCAATGACTGTAGTGTCATCTGCGAACTTCAGGAGTTTAACAGACGGGTCATTAGAGGTGCAGTCATTGGTGTATAGAGAGAAGAGCAGTGGAGAGAGCACACAACCCTGAGGGGCACCAATGCTGATGGACTGTGAGGAGGACATGATTTTCCCCAACTGCACCTGCTGCGTCCTGCCTGTTAGGAAGCTGGTGATCCACTGACACATGGCAGGAGAAACAGTGAGCTGGGAGAGTTTTGTGGAGAGAATGTCTGGGACAATGGTGTTAAATGCTGAACATGGTGTTAAATGGTGTTAAATGCTGGATGCATCTCTCTCTCTCTCAATGTGCAAGCATGCATCTCTCTCTCTCAATGCATGCATGCATCTCTCTCTATGCATGCCTCTCTCTCAATGCATGCCTCTCTCTCAATGCATGCATCTCTCTCTCAATGCATGCATGCATCTCTTTCTCAATGCAGGCATCTCTCTCTCAATGTATGCATCTCTCTCTCAATGCATGCATGCATCTCTCTCTCAATGCATGCATGTATCTCTCTCTCAATGCATCTCTCTCTCTCAATGCATGCATCTCTCTCTCAATGCATGTATCTCTCTCTCAATGCATGTATCTCTCTCTCAATCTCGCAATGCATGCATCTCTCTCTCTCAATGCATGCATGCATCTCTCTCTATGCATGCCTCTCTCTCAATGCATGCATATCTCTCTCAATGCATGCATGCATCTCTCTCTCTCAATGCATGCATCTCTCTCTCAATGTATGCATCTCTCTCAATGCATGCATGCAACTCTCTCTCTCTCTCAATGCATGCATGCATCTCTATCTCTCTCTCTCTCAATGCATGCATGCATCTCTCTCTCTTAATGCAACATCTCTCTCTCTCAATGCATGTATCTCTCTCAATGCATGCATATCTCTCTCTCTCAATGCATGTATCTCTCTCCCTCTCTCTTTCTCAATAAATGCATCTCTCCCTCTCTCTCAATACATATCTCTCTCTCTCAATGCATGCATCTATCTCGCTCTCAATGCATGTATCACTCTCTCTCAATGCATGTATATCTCTCTCTCAATGCATGCATGCATCTCTCTCTATGCATGCCTCTCTCTCAATGCATGCATCTCTCTCTCAATGCATGCATGCATCTCTCTCTCAATGCATGCATGCATCTCTCTCTCTCGCTCACTCTCTTTCTCTCAATGCATGCATGCATGCATCTCTCTCTCAATGCATGCATGCATCTCTCTCTCAATGCATGCATGCATATCTCTCTCTCAATGCATGCATGTATATCTCTCTCAATGCATTTATGTATCTCTCTCTTTCTCAATGCATGCATGCATCTCTCTCTCAATGCATGCATGCATCTCTCTCTCAATGCATGCATGCATATCTCTCAATGCTTGCATGTATCTCTCTCTCAATGCATGCATGCATGCATCTCTCTCTCAATGCATATCTCTCTCTCAATGCATACATGTATCTCTCTCAATGCATATCTCTCTCTCAATGCATGCATCTCTCTCTCTAAATGCATGTATCTCTCTCTCTATGCATACACAGTGGCGGACTTAGACATTTTGGGGCCCCAGGCAAACCTTTGTAAAGGGGCCCTGTACCGGTCTGTCGTGGTGAAGAGGGAGCTGAGTCAAAAGGCAAAGCTCTCAATTTACCGATCGATCTACGTTCCCACCCTCATCTATGGTCATGAGCTTTGGGTTGTGACCGAAAGAACGAGATCTCGGATACAAGCGGCTGAAATGAGTTTTCTCCGCAGGGTGTCTGGACTCTCCCTTAGAGATAGGGTGAGAAGCTCAGTCATCCGGGAGGGACTCGGAGTAGAGCCGCTGCTTCTCCACATCGAGAGGAGCCAGTTGAGGTGGCTCGGGCATCTGGTTAGGATGCCTCCTGGACGCCTCCCTGGTGAGGTGTTCCGGGCATGTCCCACCGGGAGGAGACCCAGAGGAAGACCCAGGACACGCTGGAGGGACTATGTTTCTCGGCTGGCCTGGGAACGCCTTGGGATTCCCCCAGAGGAGCTGCTCCAAGTGGCTGGGGAGAGGGAAGTCTGGGCCTCCCTACTTAGGCTGCTACCCCCCGCGACCCGACCCCGGATAAGAGGAAGAAAATGGATGGATGTTTTATTATTGCAATAAAAGGCTCTAAATCAAGTCTTACACCAAAATTCAACAACACTAAATAAACACAAACAAATAGAGAGGGTAGATGTGAGCAATACAGTAGAAATATATTTTCCTAAATTATAAGATTTTCACAACTTTAATTCTTTTAACGTTATATTACATATTCTGTAACAGGGAACAGTTGTTAGATCAATGTGAAAAAGTGAGTGTGTGTAGTTGAGATGTGGTATTTTGAGATGAATTCACACACTGGCTTGATATGAACAGCAAGATGTCCAGGCATGAGACACTTTTTACAGCATTAAGTGATCATGAATTACCTTGATTATTCAGCTGGACTTCTATGAAAGTTGTCTTCTGTCTTGTTTCTGGTCTTTAATGATGCATGTTTAAAGACTGCATCTGAAAAAACAACAAATGTTAGTGTTGGAGGAAATAAAAGAAAAAATAAGACATTATTACATTTAACACATGTGAAGGCTCTCATTTATCCAAGTTTCCATAATTAAGACTGAAAGTTTTGACTTCTTTTTAAACCTTAAAACTTACACAGACTGTAAGACTTACTGTAAACTAAATGACTCAAATAATGTCACAGATTTTTCCACCTGGATTATTGAGCATGCATCAGGGAATGTCACTTTTCATTTATATCAATTTTTACATTTTAGATAACATTTTAATTTAGCAATCCTAGCCTTTTGATTCTGTTGTTTTAAACTAACAGTGGCATTTCTGTCCAAAGCAAACCTGTCATTATTAAAAAACACATTTTTGCATTACTCTGAAAGCTATAAGTTGTGCTTTATAATGTATTTAATGGAGGGACTATGGACCAAATAACAAAACAATGATAGTCTGATGAAGTTTTAACAGTCAAATATTTTGTAAAATGGTTGAGAATTTTTTTTTTATAGATAACTGTGGAATATTTTAGATCTATTCTATTCAATGTAAAGTCCGAATAANAATAAGACATTATTACATTTAACACATGTGAAGGCTCTCATTTATCCAAGTTTCCATAATTAAGACTGAAAGTTTTGACTTCTTTTTAAACCTTAAAACTTACACAGACTGTAAGACTTACTGTAAACTAAATGACTCAAATAATGTCACAGATTTTTCCACCTGGATTATTGAGCATGCATCAGGGAATGTCACTTTTCATTTATATCAATTTTTACATTTTAGATAACATTTTAATTTAGCAATCCTAGCCTTTTGATTCTGTTGTTTTAAACTAACAGTGGCATTTCTGTCCAAAGCAAACCTGTCATTATTAAAAAACACATTTTTGCATTACTCTGAAAGCTATAAGTTGTGCTTTATAATGTATTTAATGGAGGGACTATGGACCAAATAACAAAACAATGATAGTCTGATGAAGTTTTAACAGTCAAATATTTTGTAAAATGGTTGAGAATTTTTTTTTATAGATAACTGTGGAATATTTTAGATCTATTCTATTCAATGTAAAGTCCGAATAATTTAATAATACTGTATACTAAGCAAGCAGGGCAGAGAGCTAAAGTAGGTAAAATATATAATCCCCTCTCTCCTATTTAATTCAGAAGATTTAGGTCGAATATCTTTTAATATTTTGATACAGAAAGAAAACGTGAAAATAGTGGTTGTCTCAGCTGATTACTGTTAGGATTTCTTTTACCCAACCTACAAAATAATTTCTAAACCTCGTACCTCATCTTGCTTTAATACTTTATCTTCATCTTGAGTCACTGCCTCGGTGCCTGGATCCTGATGTCCGGTTCCGCCACACTTTTAAATGGGCCGCTGCCGCTCGTGACCGTCATTAGCAGTTGATGAAGTTTTAGAATTCGACCCATTTAAAAAAGGTTGTCACTTTCGGTAGTGAAGAAACATACGTTATTGTTTTTTGACGCTTTTTACGTTTTTCAGCTCCGCTTTTCTGTCTCCTGTCTCCCGCTTCCTTCTCACACAAAACAGCAGCGAGCAGCACTTCCTGGATTAGTGGGTGACGTCATGACGCATGACGGAATAGTCCATTTTAGTAGGGGGGTACAGAACTCAACCGTTTTTTCTGTTGCGTTTTTAAAGATAGTTTTCATCGTAACTATAATTATTTTTATGTTAAACGTACATTAACAAGCAGGAGCAATGTTAAGGATGTAGGTGACGGCTGGGGTCCCTGCTTATTGGCGGCCCCTGCTCATTGGCGGCCCCTGCTCATTGGCGGCCTCAGGCCCCGGCCTCGTTCGCCTGAATGGTAGATCCGCCACTGTGCATACATCTCTCTATCTCTCTCAATGCATGCATCTCTCTCTCTCAATCTCGCAATGCATGCATATCTCACTCTCAATGCATGCATGCATATCTCTCTCGCAATGCATGCATGTATCTTTCTCTCTCTCAATGCATGCATGTATCTCTCTCTCTCAATGCATGCATGCATTTCTCTCTATGCATGCCTCTCTCTCAATGCATGCATCTCTCTCAATGCATGCATGCATCTTTCTCTCAATGCATGCATCTCTCCCTTGCTCTCAATGCATGCATGCAACTCTCTCTCTCAATGCATGCATGCAACTCTCTCTCTCTCTTAATGCATGCATGCATCTCTCTCTCTTAATGCAACGCACATCTCTCTCTCAATGCATGCATCTCTCTATCTCTCTCAATGCATGCATCTCTCTATCTCTCTCAATGCATGCATCTCTCTCTCAATTCATGAATATCTCTCTCTCTCAATGCATGCATCTCTCTCTCTCAATGCATGCATCTCTCTCAATGCATCTCTCTCTCAATGCATGCATCTCTCTCTCAATGCATGTATCTCTCTCAATGTATGCATCTCACTCTCCCCTCTTACAATCCATCAAATCAAACAACAATCAACTTTAGTTAATAAAAAAAGAAATAATAATGTAGCTGCTAAGCATTGTCAAGAGCAACCTATTTATATATATGGGCAGAACACTCCGCATATTCAAAGCGTTGTTAAGGCCAACCTATTTATAGGTGGGTGAACACTCCACAGCTTTAAAATGTTGTCAAGTCCAACCTATTTTTATATGGATGGAACACTCTGCAGTTTCAAAGCGTAGTCAAGGCCAACATATTTATATGTGGGCGGAACACTCTGTAGCTTCGAATCATTGTCAATGCCAACCTATTTATATGGGTTGGAACACTCTACAGATCAAATGTGTTGTCAATGTTACCTATTTATATGTGGGTGGAACATTCCGCAGCTTCAAAGCATTGTCAAGGCCAACCTATTTATATGTGGATGGAATAATCTGCAGCTTCATAATGTTATCAAGGCCAACCTATGTATATTTGGGGGGGACATTCAGTAGCTGTGTTCAACTCCAACCTTTGGTACCACTCTATGCCCATGGGCATAGAATGACACCACATCGGCATAGCCAATACTTTATAATGTGAATACATATGTGAATGGCTCGTGCCTATCTCGTACCTTCTGGTACCCATTACCGTGCCCCTAAACACTTTCGGCCCCGAGTTAGGAACTTAAACAGTTTTGGCCCCCAAAAACAGCATTTTCTGAATATATTTTGTAAATTTGGACCTTTTTCCATGCACGTACGTGCACAAAATTCTCACACTCTTTTATGGCTTACTCCATGTACATGTGATTCAAATCTGGAGTCTCCAGGCCTTTGGAATCCTGAGTTATGATTTTTTTTCTGTAACACTATTTTTCATAAAAAATACACCTGATCGGCCTTTGCGGGGCCGTTTGGGGGTCTTACGGTACTTGTAGGAAGCCCAGATTTTCAGGTTAGATGCGGCCTATCCTGATCTATATCTCCAGCAAATTTGGTGCAGTTCCTTGCTTCCTACTTGGAGATACAGGCTGCAGAAGGTGTAAAAAAACGTATGGGAATTGTCCACAGGCCTCCGCTTGTTCAAAAGTTAATTAAGGTACCTTAACTTTGACCTAGCACCACCAAATTCACAGGATCTCTTAAGCACAACCGTTTCTACCAGATTCTATAGTTATGTGGCTCTGGTCTATTCCTATGGCCCGTGGCAGCCCGATGAACACAGACCTAAATGGAATGTAAGTCAATGGGCAATGTGTCAATGGGCCTACAGCTCCAATTTTGCGGGTTAATTGTGGGGCAGAGAAAGGGGTCATCAAGACAAGTTTGGGCTTATTCTCTTCGTCTTAAAGACCTTTCCAACGGCATCAAGCTTGCCTAGATCGACGGTTCCTATGCGAATCACGGGGCCCAAACGCACTCTGAGGTTTAAGGCCTGAGGTCGCCTCATTGAAAGTAAAGCTGGTGACCATCTGGTTCCGTTTTGTAACCCTTTTTCTTGCAGACCTCAGGTTGCAATTTCTGGGGTTCTGGGGGTCCAGGAGTGAAAGGTAGGGCTACTTTTCATGCTCTAAAGCTGTCCTTGGAGGCCAAACACAGTTTGCTGGAAATTAGCCTTTACACACCTAGTTCCGGAGCCAAACGCACTCCTGTGACCCCCTGGTGCCGTTCCATGTACCAGACGCAGAAGGCCGGAAACGAAGCCTGAGAGAGGTTTCAGGGGGTCTTGCAGACCATAGGAGTGGCCTATGGCTAGGGATAGGAGTGGGTGCTCTGGAGCTACTAGGGATAGGAGTGGGTGCTCTAGAGCTGTTAGGGATGGGAGTGGGTGCTTTTGATCTGGAAGTGTGGGTGGGAGTCCTTAAGCTAGTGCTGGCAGTAGTAGCTACCTTGCTCCTCCTCCCCAGTTACCTGAGAAGGATGGATAGGGAGAGAGAAAGAGAAGTTTCAAGTTTCAAGTTCCTTTATTATCCCCGAGGGGCAATTAGATTTGCAGTCAATAGGTGTGCACAGTTTCATACATACACATGCACTTACACACACATACACATATCAACACAAGACAATAAAACATTAAAATAACAGTGTTAAAATTTATTGTGCATTAAGAAACCTAATTGCTACTGGGATAAATGAGTTTTTAAATCTGTTTGTTCTACATTTGGGTTGTAGAAACCTGCGTCCAGATGGAAGCAACCTGAACTCGTCATGGAGTGGGTGATCAGGGTTTGCCAGAATCTGCCTGGCCTTGTTCACTGACCTCACCTTGTGTAGGTCTGCGAGGTTCCTTAGGTCTATGCCAGCAGTTTTGCTGCACATCCTGACAATCCCCGAGAGTTTGCTTTTGTTCTTACAGGTCAAAAGTCCAAACCAACAGATGAAGGAAAAGGTTAAAATAGACTCAATAAAACATGAATAAAACATTCTCATAAAAGTTGAATCAACATTAAAACCACAAAGCTTCCGATAAAAATACATCCTCTGGTGGGCCTTTTTGCAAAGTGCATTCACATGAAGGTCAAAGGTCAATTTATCATCGAAAACAGTTCCCAGGTATTTATATTGTTGCACTACCTCCACAGCTTCACCGTCAATGACCACGGGAGCTGTTACTGTAGAAGGAGAACCTTTGATGGAGATATGCATTAAGGTAAATAAGCAAAAATTTAAATGGTGACATGTTTACTAGAGCTTCACTGCTAGACTCAGATCCAAATCATGCGGAGTCTGTTGGCTACCATGTCAGTTCATAAAATGTGCTAACGATGACTAAAAGTGAGATGCTTACCCTTTCACAATGTCTACGCACTCGGAAGTTCCACAAGCTGGCTGGAGGGAGGCTGGAACTGCTTCTCCCACATCTTGCTCTCCTATCTCAGCTAGGATCAGAGTGGGGTCCTCTACATCAAAGTTAGATTGCATCTCTGGGTCCAACCTAGATGCTCGTAGCTTTGCAAGGAGCTCCAGAGCTTTGAGGGACTTCGCCTGATCCAACATCCTGGCCCGCTCCTCGACAGACAGCTTGCAGTGTGTATCGTTGATATGCCTGTCCAGATGTTGGCCAGGCTTGTATGGGCACCCTAGCATAGGGCAAGGACAATGGCCGGTGAGCATTGATGTGACCTGATACCCAGTTGACCAGAATTTTTCTCTCCTCCATGTTATTAACTTTATGTGAACCCTTCAGGTGATGACTGATGTTGCTCAGCAAGTTATGGCACATGGGGCATTGTATGTCACGTGTCATTGACATTTTCTGAAACAAAGAAATTAAATATCATGTGGGACCGTTCTATGCCCATGGACATAGAACAGTACCATAGGGGTACGAGCCATTCACAATTGTATTCATAGTATAAAGTATTGACAATGCCCGCGTCGTACTTCTGGTGCCCATGGCCATGCCCCTCTGGTACCGTTCTATGCCCATGGGCATAGTACAGTCCCAAATGGGCACGGTCCATTCACATTGCTATTTCAATATAGCAAAGTTTTGACCGTCCCCATCTTGTGCATTTCCATGCCCGTGGCCATGCCCCTCTGGTACCGTTCTATGCCCATGGGCATAGAACGGTACCAGAGAGGCACGGTCATGGGCACCAGAAGGTACCAGATGGGTACGAGCCATTCACATATGTATTCACATTATAAAGTATTGGCCGTGCCGATGTAGTGCCGTTCTATGCCCATGGGCATAGAGCGGTACCAAAGGGGCACGGTCATGGGCACCAGAAGACACGAGATGGGCACGAGCCATTCACATAGGTATTCACATTATAAAGTATTGGCCGTGCCCATGTGGTGCCGTTCTATGCTCATGGGCATAGAACGGTACGAGACGGGCACGGTCAATACTTTGTGATATTGAAATACCAATGTGATTTGATAAAACTCCCTCCCTACTTGGGAAAACTAACGGTACCAGAAGGGCATGGTCATGGGCACCAGAAGGAACGAGATGGGCACGAGCCATTCACATAGGTATTCACATTATAAAGTATTGGTCGTGTCCATGTGGTGTCGTTCTATACCCATGGGCATAGAACGGTACCAGAAGGGCATGGTCATGGGCACCAGAAGGAACGAGATGGGCACGAGCCATTCACATAGGTATTCACATTATAAAGTATTGGTCGTGCCCATGTGATACCGTTCTATGCTCATGGGCATAGAACGGTACGAGACAGGCATGGTTAATACTTTGTGATATTGAAATACCAACTAGGAGTCCTTCTCTATCCCTGAAAATATTGTGTCCCTAGCTGCTTTCCACGAAGAATTACGGCCATCTATATATTGGCCTGACCTTATGACCTTTTCACTTTTGATAGACCTAGACCACCTTACGAACCTCGCAAAGGGCTGAAACTCACAGGTACTGATCAACGTATCACATTGACTACATTCTACGTGTTAGGGGTCAATACGCTTTTTCCTTGACCTTTTGACCTTTTTTATTTGGAGACACCTAGAGCCCCTTAGGAAGGTAGCAAAGGGTTGAAACAGGTCTCTTTGAATTGCCCTTGAGCAGACCTTTCGAACGGTATGTAACCCATATTTGTACGACCTTCCTACGAGACGCCACAGGCCACAAAATTTACATTGCTATTTCCATTTTGCAAAGTACTGACCATGCCCATCTCGTGCCTTTCCATGCCCATGGCCATGCCCCTCTGGTACCGTTCTATGCACATGGGCATAGAGCGGTACCAAAGGGGCATGGTCATGGGCACCAGAAGGCACGAGACGGGCACGAGCCATTCACATAGGTATTCACATTATAAAGTATTGGCAGTGCCCATGTGATGCCAATCGATGCTCATGGGCATAGAACGGTACGAGACGGGCACGGTTAATACTTTGTGATATTGAAATACTAATGTGAATTGATAAAACTCCCTCCTTGCTTGGAAAAACTACGCACCCTTGCGGGGCTCACATTTTCAGATCCGGCTCACCGAGACCTTTCCGACGGTGTATGGCTTGTCTTTGTATGACCTTCCCACGCGAAATGATGGGCAAAAATGCACTGACCTTAAGACCTTGTCATTTTGGAAGGCCTGTTGACCCACTTAGGAACCTTGCAAAGAGCTGAAACTCACAGGTCCTGATCAGGGTATCACCCTGACTGCGTCCTGTGTGTTTGGGTCAATATGCATTTTCCTTGACCTTTTAACCCTTTGACTTTGGAAGGCTCTAGGCCCGCTTAGGGCCTACTTGGGAAAACTAACGGTACCAGAAGGGCATGGTCATGGGCACCAGAAGGTACCAGATGGGCACGAGCCATTCACATAGGTATTCACATTATAAAGTATTGGTCGTGCCCATGTGGGACCGTTCTATGCTCATGGGCATAGAACGATACGAGATAGGCACGGTCAATACTTTGTGATATTGAAATACTAATGTGATTTGATAAAACTCCCTCCCTACTTGGGGAAACTATGCATCCTCGCGGGACTCACATTTTCAGATCCGGCTTGCCGAGACCTTTCCGACAGTGTATGGCTTGTCTTGACCTGTCTCACTCACACCAAACAACCATCCACTCTCACACTCACACCTAGGGTCAATTAAGAGTCACCAATCAGCCTAACAAGCATGTTTTTTGGTCTGTGGGAGGAAACCGGAGTACCCGGAGGAAACCCACGCATGCATGGGGAGAACATGCAAACTCCACCCAGAAAGGCCCCGGACCTGGATTTGAACCGGCAACCTTCTCGCTGAGAGGCAGCAGCTCTACCAGTTGTGCCAAAGTATTCACCATGCCTATCTTGTGCCTTTCCATGCCCATGGCCATGCCTCTTTGGTACCGTTCTATGCACATGGGCATAGAACAGTACCAAAGGGGCACGGTCATGGGCACCAGAAGGCACGAGACGGGCACGAGCCATTCACATAGGTATTCACATCATAAAGTATTGGCCGTGCCCATGTGGTGCCATTCTATGCCCATGGGCATAGAACGGTACCAGAGGAGCACGGTCATGGGCACCAGAAGGCACGAGACAGGCACGAGCCATTCACTTGGGTATTCACATTATAAAGTATTGGCCGTGCCCATGTGATGCCGTTCTATTCTCATGGGCATAGAACCGTACGAGATGGGCACGGTTAATACTTTATGATATTGAAATACCAATGTGAATTGATAAAACTCCTTCCTTGCTTGGAAAAACTACGCACCCTCGCGGGGCTCACATTTTCAGATCTGGCTCACCGAGACCTTTCCGACGGTGTATGGCTTGTCTTTGTACGACCTTCCTGTGCAAAATTATGGGCAAAAATGCACTGACCTTAAGACCTTGTCATTTTAGAAGGCCTGTTGACCCACTTAGGAACATTGCAAAGAGCTGAAACTCACAGGTTCTGATCAGACCTTGTGTTTGGGTCAATACGCATTTTCCTTGACCTTTTAACCTTTTGATTTTGGAAGGCTCTAGGCCCGCTTAGGAAAATCACACAGGGCAGAAACGGCAAACGGTTGAAACATGTCTCTTTGAATTGCCCTTGAGCAGACCTTTCCAACGGTATGTTACCCATATTTGTACGACCTTCCTACGTGACGCCGTAGGCCATACAATGCACATTGCTATTTCCATTTTGCGAAGTATTGACCATGTCCGTCTCGTGCCTTTCCATGCCCATGGTGGCCGTGCCCCTCTGGTACCGTTCTATGCCCATGGGCATAGAACGGTACCAGAGGGGCACGGTAATGGGTACCAGAAGGTACTAGATAGGCATGAGCCATTCACATATGTATTCACATTATAAAGTATTGGCTATGCCGATGTAGTGCCGTTCTATGCCCATGGACATAGAGTGGTACCAAAGGGGCACGGTCATGGGCACCAGAAGGCACGAGACGGGCACGAGCCATTCACATAGGTATTCACATTATAAAGTATTGGCCGTGCCCATGTGGTGTCGTTCTATACCCATGGGCATAGAACGGTACCAGAAGGTCATGGGCACCAAAAGGAACGAGATGGGCACGAGCCATTCACATAGGTATTCACATTATAAAGTATTGGTCGTGCCTATGTGGGACCGTTCTATGCTCATGGGCATAGAACGGTACGAGACGGGCACGGTCAATACTTTGTGATATTGAAATACTAATGTGATTTGATAAAGCTCCCTCCTTGCTTGGAAAAACTGCGCACCCTCGCGAGGCTCACATTTTCAGATCTGGCTCGCTGAGACCTTTCCGACGGTGTATGGCTTGTCTTTGTACGACATTCCTACGCGAAATTATAGGCAAAAATGCACTGACTTTATGACCTTGTCATTTTGGAAGGCCTCTTAACCCACTTAGGAACCTTGCAAAGAGATGAAACTCATAGGTCCTGATAAGCGTATCACCCTGACTGCGTCCAGTGTGTTTGGGGTCAATTCGCATTTTCCTTGACCTTTTGACCTTTTTACTTTGGAAGGCTCTAGGCCTCTAGGATCTCTGGTGCTGAGGTCGCCGAGGTGGTTAAAAAGCTCCGCGGTGGCAAGGCTCCGGGAGTGGATGAGATTCGCCCGGAGTTCCTTAGGGCTCTGGATGTTGTAGGGTTGTGTTGGCTTACGCGACTCTGCAATATCGCGTGGACATCGGGGGCAGTTCCCTTGGATTGGCAGACTGGGGTGGTGGTTCCCCTATTCAAAAAGGGGGACCGTAGGGTGTGTTCCAACTATAGGGGGATCACACTCTTAAGCCTCCCTGGTAAGGTCTATTCAGGGGTTCTGGAGAGGAGGGTCCGTCGGATAGTCGAACCTCGGATTCAGGAGGAGCAGTGTGGTTTTCGTCCTGGTCGTGGAACACTGGACCAGCTCTACACCCTCAGCAGGGTCCTGGAGGGTGCGTGGGAGTTTGCCCAACCAGTTTACATGTGCTTTGTGGACTTGGAGAAGGCATTCGACCGCGTCCCTCGGGGGGTTCTGTGGGGGGTACTCCGGGAGTATGGGGTACCAGGCCCTTTGATAAGGGCTGTTAGGTCCCTGTACGACCGGTGTCAGAGCTTGGTCCGCATTGCCGGCAGTAAGTCAGGCTCGTTTCCGGTGAGAGTTGGACTCCGCCAAGGTTGCCCTTTGTCACCGATTCTGTTCATAACTTTTATGGACAGAATTTCTAGGCGCAGCCAAGGTGTTGAGAGGATCCGTTTTGGTGACCTTAGAATCGCTTCTCTGTTTTTTGCAGATGATGTGGTCCTACTGGCTTCATCAGTTCGTGATTTACAACTTTCACTGGAGCGGTTTGCAGCCGAGTGTGATGCGGCCGGGATGAGGATCAGTTCCTCCAAATCCGAGGCCATGGTCTTGAGCCGGAAAAGGGTAGCATGCCCTCTCCGGGTCGGGGAGGAGGTCCTGCCCCAAGTGGAGGAGTTTAAGTATCTCGGGATCTTGTTCACGAATGAGGGAAAACTGGAGCGTGAGATCGATAGGCGGATAGGTGCAGCGTCCGCAGTGAAGCGGGCGCTGTACCGGTCTGTCGTGGTGAAGAGAGAGCTGAGTCAAAAGGCAAAGCTCTCAATTTACCGATCGATCTACGTTCCCACCCTCATCTATGGTCATGAGCTTTGGGTTATGACCGAAAGAACAAGATCTCGGATACAAGCGGCTGAAATGAGTTTTCTCCGCAGGGTGGCTGGACTCTCCCTTAGAGATAGGGTGAGAAGCTCAGTCATCCGGGAGGGACTCGGAGTAGAGCCGCTGCTTCTCCACATCGAGAGGAGCCAGTTGAGGTGGCTCGGGCATCTGGTTAGGATGCCTCCTGGACGCCTCCCTGGTGAGGTGTTCCGGGCATGTCCCACCGGGAGGAGACCCAGAGGAAGACGCAGGACGCACTGGAGGGACTATGTTTCTCAGCTGGCCTGGGAACGCCTTGGGATTCCCCCGGAGGAACTGCTCCAAGTGGCTGAGGAGAGAGAAGTCTGGGCCTCCCTACTTAGGCTGCTACCCCCCCGCGACCCGACCCCAGATAAGCGGAAGAAGATTATTGGATGGATGGATGGCTCTATGCCCTCTTAGAAAAAAAGTGCGGTCTCCGAAGGCCTTCATTTATAAATGTTTATATCTTCCTCCAGAAACAATCAAACTACTCCAGATTTTCAGGGTGTCATCACCTAGGAGTCCTTCTCTATCCCTGAAAATATTGTGTCCCTAGTTGCTTTCCACGAAGAATTACGGCCATCTATATATTGGCCTGACCTTATGACCTTTTCAATTTTGATAGACCTAGACCGCCTTACGAACATTACAAAGGGCTGAAACTCACAGGTACTGATCAACGTATCACCTTGACTGCATTCTATGTGTTAGGGGTCAATATGCTTTTTCCTTGACCTTTTGACCTTTTTTATTTGGAGACACCTAGACCCCCTTAGGAAGGTAGCAAAGGGTTGAAACAGGTCTCTTTGAATTGCCCTTGAGCAGACCTTTTGAACGGTATGTAACCCATATTTGTACGATCTTCCTACACGACGCCGTGGACCACACAATTCCCATTGCTATTTCCATTTTGCAAAGTATTGACCATGCCCATCTCGTGCCTTTCCATGCCCATGGCCATGCCCCTCTGGTACCGTTCTATGCACATGGGCATAGAGTGGTACCAAAGGAGCACGGTCATGGGCACCAGAAGGCACGAGACGGGCACGAACCATTCACATAGGTATTCACATCATAAAGTATTGGCCGTGCCCATGTGGTGCCATTCTATGCCCATGGGCATAGAGGAGCACGGTCATGGGTACCAGAAGGCACGAGACGGCCACGAGCCATTCACTTGGGTATTCACATTATAAAGTATTGGCCGTGCCCATGTGATGCCGTTCTATGCTCGTGGGCATAGAACGGTACGAGACGGGCACAGTTAATACCTTTTGTGATATTGAAATACCAATGTGAATTGATAAAACTCCCTTCTTGCTTGGAAAAACTACGTACCCTCGTGGGGCTCACATTTTCAGATCCGGCTCACCGAGACCTTTCCGACTGTGTTTATGCCCATGGGCATAGAACGGTACCAGAGGAGCACGGTCATGTGCACCAGAAGGCACGAGACGGGCACAAGCCATTCTTTTGGGTATTCACATTATAAAGTATTGGCCGTGCCATGTGATGCCGTTCTATGCTCATGGGCATAGAACGGTACGAGACGGGCACGGTTAATACTTTGTGATATTGAAATACCAATGTGAATTGATAAAACTCCCTCCTTGCTTGGAAAAACTACGCACCCTCGCGGGGCTCACATTTTCAGATCCGGCTCGCCGAGACCTTTCCGATGGTGTATGGCTTGTCTTTGTACGACCTTCCTACGCGAAATTATGGGCAAAAATGCACTGACCTTAAGACCTTGTCATTTTGGAAGGCCTGTT
>JBBPBX010006356.1:0-11184 GCA_038048925.1 Garcialebias charrua
TTACGTTGCTTTCAGCTGGAGCTTAGCTCTCGCCCTGTTGCTCCAGCGATGACGTCACTTCCGCTTATGTATACACCAACTAGAGACAGCTTAAGTGTGCTCCATCAGTGTGAATATTTATCTTCCCCCTTTTCTCAATGGAACATCCTGAGAAAAATAGGAGGAAAAAATGGACCCTCCAGGTCACAAGAAATAGGGTGACCGATGTAGAGGTAGAGACCCAAGCCAAGCACAGGGTAACCTCTCAAGTCCTTGTTAACTTTGTTCTTTGTTTTGGGACTAAGCAACCAAAGCTTTAGGCTCTCAGGCAGATCCCTTCAGAGGCCAGGCTGAAAGTTGCCACAACTCTGGGAGTGGGTGTAGAAGCTACCCATGCGCCTGAGTCAGTAGGTCCCTGTGAGAAGGCAATTGCCATGGTATCCCAGATAGCATTGAAATCAGCTCTGGGAACCACGTCTTCTGTGGCCACCTTGGGGCTATGAGAATCAAGGAGAGAGCTCCCTGACGTACCCATTCCAATGTCGCCCCGATCAGAGGGACAGGTGGAAAGGCATAGTAGAGCACCCCTGCAGGCCAATCATGTGCCAGAGTATCCATACCCAATGGATCATCTGCTTCCCTCAAGGAAAAGTAGAGGTCACAGTGTGAGCTAGCCCTGTAGGCAAACAGGTCCACAGAGGCTTTCCCAAATCGTGATCAGACCTGCTCCACAATTCGTGGATTCAGGCTCCATTCCGATGCCAAAAGGGGTCCTCTTGAAAGAGCGTCCGCCCTATAATTTAGCTCACAAGGGACATGAGTCACCCTAAGTGACAAAATTCTTGGATCATACCATGTTAGCATCCTCTGTGCCAATCCTAGGAGGGCCAGAGACCTTGTCCCTCCCTCTCTGTTGATGAAGGACACTGTGGTCCTGTTATCTGATTTCACCAGGATGTGTTGTCCAGACAATCAGACCTTTATTGAAGAAATATTTTAGAGACAGGAATACGGCCAACAACTCCAGGAAGTTGATATGCAATCTTGCTTCCTGTTCATTCCAAAGGCTGCAGGCGTTCTGATTTCTACAGATCGCCCCTATCCAGTTTTTGAGGCGTCCGTCGTGATGACCACACGAGATGACACCCTTTCCAATGAGACCCCTTCCGTGAAAACGGACAAGTCTCTCCAGGATTCCAGGGCCTCCAGGCACTCTGGGTCTATCCTAACCTTCTCTTCCTGATTAGGCAAGTCGGGTTGTATTCGTTGGTTTAAGGCCGAGATACACTTGAGCGTCCTCACGGTACGCCTATACGCAGCGTACGTACGCTGTGGCAAAAGCGTAGCCCCGCATAGCCCCTCAGGGCATGTACGCGCAAAAGTATTTTTTTACTACGCATACGCGATCCGCGTGCGCGATACGCGGTGTCTGACCATAAACTTCCCGGCGCCGGACTGTTTTGTATGTTACACAAATGAAATAAATTCCCCTTCTTTATCGCTGATCGGGCCTTTTCTTTTGTTTTTTTGCCTAAAGTCAAGTAACCGCTTCTTCCTCCGTTCACTCGATGATTGAAATGAATGAATTCAGGTCCTACCTGGGTGCGGGATGTTTTAAATATCCCTGGTGGGCTGTGTGCTGCAGGAAAAGCGCTCCCTGTTATTATTTTTATTTCTGAGAGAACTTTTTATAACATATATAGTAGAAACACCGTATCAGAACACCGCAGAAGTCCAGCGAGCTGCTCATGATGAGTTCTCTAGGTTTCACTTTCAGCTGACTTAAAGGCTGTCAATCAATTCAGTAGGCGTGTCAGCAAGTGACCAATCAGCGAGCTCAGTTGAGTCCCCTCCGTGCTCAGCTGCTCATATTACAACAAGGAGAACGTGAGCTGAAGTATAGCAGCAAAAACATACGCACAAAATATGCACGTATACGCGCGTATATGGAGGACGCTTCAGTGTATCTCGGGCTTTAGCCATACTTGTATGGTCAGCATTTTCAGTAATGCGTGTGGCACACATGGAATGGCTGCCGCCAGGAGGCCTAAGAGGCGTTGGCAGGTTTTCACAGGGACCCGTTGGTCCAGTTGAAAAATTTCCAGGCAACGGCGAATGGAGGAAACTCGTTCCTTCGAGAGCCATGCTCTGTACTGAACGGTGTCGATCTGTACTCCCAAAAATACGGTAACCCGCGATGGAGTCAAATCGCTTTTTTGTAGGTTTATGACAAAACCAAGAGACTCCAGATGAAGAATCACCCTATAGGAGTGTGACTGAGCCTGCTTTCTACTTTCAGCTAGAATCAGCAGGTCATCCAGGTAATTCATGACCCTGAGTCCTTGATTCCTGAGAGGGGTAAGGGCTGCATCCAGACATTTGGTAAATGTGCGCGGAGCAGTCTTTAAACCAAAGGGTAAAGCTTTGAATTCATAAGCGTTACCTTCGAAGGCAAAGCAGAGGAACTTCCTGTGTTTCCTCCATACACCTACAGGTAGTCCCCGACATACGAGCACTCTTACTTACGAGGTCCCGGACCTACGAGCATGTATCTCATTAAAAAAAAATAACTTTTTTTTTTTTAAATAAATGAATACATGTACAGTACTGTACAGTCACCAAGCACTTAGCTTATCCTAACACAGTTTTTAAAGATGAAGGAGTGAGTTGAATTGTCTCCCTCTCACATAAAGGGAGCTAGCTCCCTTTATGGGAATGGAGCCTGCAGGGAGGAGGGACACAATTCAACTGACTCCTTAACTGACTCCTTAAACAATTAAAAAAATAAAAATACTGTATACACTGTATATTTTTAATAAATAGATAAATGTACAGTACTATACAGTCACCAAGCACTTAGCCTATCCTGACACAATTTTTAAAGATAAAGGAGTCAGTTGAATTGTCTCCCTCCTCCCTGCAGGCTCCATTCCCATAAAGGGAGCTATAGCTCCCTTTATGTGAAAGGGAGACAATTCAACTTATTCCTTCATCTTTAAAAACTGTGTTAGGATAGGCTAAGTGCTTGGTGACTGTCCAGTACTGTACATGTATTCATTTATAAAAATAAAAAAGTTAAAAAAAAAAAATAATACATTTTTATTTTATTTTTATTTTTTATTTTTTTTACTATGTGATCCTACTTACAAATTTTTGACATACGAGCGCCCCCTAAGGACGGAACTCGCTCGTAAGTCGGGGACTACCTGTATATGGAATTAGGCATCTTTTAAATCCACTGTACACGCGTAGTCTCCAGGTCTCACAGACTGGAGGACTTGCCGCAGTGTAAGCATCTTGAACTTAAATGTTTTAATCCTCTTGTTGAGAGTCCTGAGATCCAGAATCGGTCTCAGGAAATGATCCTTTTTGGGCACCAGGAAGTATTTGCTGTAGTGGCCAGAGCGTAGCTTGCGTCCTGGGACCAGGCTAATCACCCCCTTTTGCAGCATCGTTGAGACTTCCTCCCTCAGTACGTGTGCAAGTTTAGGGTTAATTTTAGATTGCAGCACCCCTGTGAAGCGGGCGGTCTCTTTGGGAACTGCAACTTGAGCCCATGACATATCGTTGTCATGACCCACTCATTTGGTAAACACGCCTTCCAGGCCTGCGCATGCGCGCTGAGCCTGGAGGGCATGTTGAATATCTGCTTGTCGTGTTTTAGCGCCAGAGGGGGTAACCTTTGACCCCTCTTGCACTCCTCTGTGCAGGCTGGTCGGCCCGACAGAAGATATCGCGAGATCTGACCGTCCTTGGCAGAACTTGTGTATCTTGTTGTGGTTCATAGTTTGACCATATGGTTTGTTTATAAAAATGGGACTCGAGTCAAGAACCAGGGCAGTCTGTGCTTTGGTGCTTTTATTTTTGTACATGTCTGAAACAGTGTTTGTTTTGTTTACACATGCAAAGT
The DNA here is from genome assembly GCA_038048925.1 of Garcialebias charrua. NCBI lineage: Eukaryota > Metazoa > Chordata > Actinopteri > Cyprinodontiformes > Rivulidae > Garcialebias > Garcialebias charrua. The sequence goes on from JBBPBX010006356.1 coordinate 3,890, forward strand.
TCGAGTCATGTTTGGTGCGCGCACACATACCAGTCATTCCTCGTAGTCTTTTACAAGGGGAGACTGGACTCAAGAGGTCAGGTTCTTGTACCACGTGGGCGGGCAAACCTGTAAGATTGTCAGATCGTCCTGTTACATCAGGTTCGAGTCTGTTTTCCACATTGGGTCACTGAAGAGGTGCTTGGCCGGTAATGGAAGGCTTCGCCGCCACCAACGGGTCTCTTCCGTGATAGGTCACGCGTGTCTTCCTTTGTGGGTGCAAAGCTTTTTCTTGGCAACCCCTCGCGGAGGGCTTCCGCCTGTGTGCGTCTTTGTTCCAGCCTGGCCTGGACGCGATCCAATGCTCCCCCGAAGAGTCCCGTCCGCTCGATGAGGTGCTGGAGGAAAGTGGACCTCTGGTTTTCTGGGAGGTCTGACAGAGTTAGCCAAAGATGGCGCTGGACGACAACTATTTCCGCCATTGCCTTGCCTTGGGAAATGGCTATTGTCCCTATCATGCGGAGCACGAGGTCCGAAGCATGGCGGGCCTCCTCCATGGCTTCCGTCGCGTCCTGCTCGTCTTTTGTTACCTGGATTTGTTGGAGTTTTTCCGCCAGGTATGCTTGCACCATGGTCGATGCATTCATTGCGCGAGCTACGAGGCCCTGAGCCTTGTAGCACTTCTCGAGTTGTTTCTCCGAAGCGCGACAGGCCCTGCTGGGTAGCGTAGGTTTAATCCCCGTGACTGTGGGGGCCAAGTGAGCCGCCAGAGTCTCCTCTATCGGGGGTACATTAGCGAGGCCTGCTGTGTCCATTCCCGCAACGTCAAGGAGTCGGGATAATGGCAGCATGGTGGAAGCTCTGGGTTCTGCCCAGGAGCGTTTGAGCTCCATGAGGAAGTCCGGGAAAATTGGTATTTTCTGCGATGTCGTCGATTGTTTCGTGTAGAATTAGCTCTCTGCTAGCCTCAAAGCCTGTTGACGAGGCGTGGGGTCTGGCCACGTGACCTGCAGGGCATCTGCCGCCCTGTGGCACAGGTCGAACAGGGCAGGTACCGACAGGTCCGGTTCCAGTAAGGTTTGCGCCAGGTTCTGGGAGGAATCAACAGTTTCCCCTTTGTGACCATATTCGGCGTCTTGGTCGGACACTTCAGGCGTCGAGTCCTCGGTGGCAACTGAGGAGTCCGACATGTAGTCCTCTCCGACTCGACCACTGCATTCCAGGTCCACGTTGTCAGGCTCTGGTTCAGGAGGGAGCACTTTAGTGCGACCTTCAGTGCTGCGTTCCTAGCCATGGATTTGGCCAACGCGTCAGCCCGTCGTTTCCTCACTACTGCCGACATTTGATGGCAGTGAGAGCAGGAGTCGGGGAATTCCAGCGCTTTCCTTGCATGCAGAATCCCTAGGCAGACAGGACAGGCCTCGTGGGTGTCCGTCGCCGAGAGGGAGTAGCCACAGCCGCTGGGGCATGGGCGCGAGCGATGAATCGTCGTCTTGGTTTTCCTCCTCCTTGTCCTCCGTTTTCCCTTCTCGGGAGCCATGGTGAAGCGTCGAAGATGTTCCTAGTTTTCTTTTGTTTGAAGCCGTCTTCTCCGTCGTCTTGCTTTCGCTGGTTAGCCTGCTAATGGCTAGCAGGAGGTTGTGACGCAGTTAGCGCCGTCGAGTGAAAAGCTGCGGAAAGAAGTAAACTTCGAAGGTGAGTAGAAAAAAGCTGGACCAGCTTTCGCCAGCCCAGCAATAAGCAGGAAAATTTCTCTGTACACTCAGTGTAGTGAGCAAGCTCACCTCAGTCGAGCGATGCGACAACAGAGAAGTCCCACGAAGTTCAGGTGTTAAGCGAGGTGAAGGGCAAAAAAGAGAAAGATGGAGGGGCGCTGGCCGCTTAAGTAGCCAGAGGGCGGGGCCTCTGGCGCAGCGGTGACGCCCCTAGCCGTAAAGGCGTGAGCATATTCCTTCAGGTAATCGCGCGGGGGCGCAATTCCCATAGCAAGTATGTTGCACCGAGAGACCAACTGAAAGGGAACTGACACTGGCTGCAAACATGTCCATGTTTGGGACTACCTACCTTTGTGAGCAAGTTTTCTCACTAATGAACATTAATAAAACAAAGCTACGCTCAAAGCTCAATTTATGTGTTCACAATTGCTTCCTAGATGTGGGAAATGGATTTAAAATTCATTCATTTCTAAATTTTGATGGGTTTGATGCATTTTTAACATGCAGGAAAGTGTTTTAACAAAACTGTTTTTTTTTATGTCCAGAGGACCAGACTTAGCTTTTTTAGATTTTTCTACCTGGATTATTGAGCATGCATCAGGGTATTTAACAAAACAGTTTGTTGACTAAATGTTTTAAAACGTGCAATCACTGATCAGTTTTTTAATGTGTAATGCACTTAAATGTTAAACTGAGTAAAAGTGTAAAAGGACAATTAATTTAATGTAAATATTTTTATAATTTATTTATTCTTTGCACTAATACAAAGAAAAACAGTGGACTTTTGGAATGAGTTTACTGGTCTGGCCCCCTTGAGATCAGATTAAGCTGTATGCGGCCCCCAGATCAAAATGAGTTTGACACCCCTGCTCTAGAGCAATGTGGATATCTTAACTGGGCCTTCCTGAAAGCAGAGAAGAAACCCAAACAGGACTCTAGCCAGCCATCAGGTGAAAAGAAGGAACCCAGACCCAGACCAGTGGTCATTCCGTATGTTGCGGGAGTTTCAGAGAAACTGAGACGTTTATTTTCTAAACACAACGTCCCAGTGGCTTTTAAACCCCAAAATACATTACGGCAAAGACTGGTTCATCCCAAAGATCCAGTCCCCCGGCACAAACAGAGTAATATTGTGTATGTTGTTCAGTGTCAGGAGGGCTGTGATCAGTCTTACATCGGGGAAACTAAACAGCCACTGGCCAAAAGGATGGCCCAGCACAGAAGATCAACATCATCAGGCCAGGACTCTGTGGTCTACACTCATCTCCAGGCCAGCGGTCACTCTTTCAGGGATGAAGATGTTCACATCCTTGATAGAGAGGAACAATGGTTTGAGAGAGGAGTAAAGGAGGCCATCTTTGTGAAAAGAAACCGTCCATCATTAAACAGAGGTGGAGGCCTCTGGGTTCAACTGTCCTCCGCTTACAATGCTGTTATTGCTAGTATCAATCAGCCCTCTGTGAATAGCAAACAACCATTAGGGTGTTAACGATCCATCGTTAGGCTGATGGTCCTCCTTCATCATGTGAGCAGCTGGTTTCGGCTGTCATCAGCAAACTGGTTGATCCACTGTGATAGGGTGCTATTTATTAGACTGATCTGAATACAGCAACTCAGACTGAGAAAGTCTTACGGACGAAAGATTAAATGTTTCTACATTTTTGTTTTGTTTTGTTTTTTTGAATGTCCAGAGGACCAGACGTAGCTTTTTAAGATAAACACTAAACACATTAAACTACAACCTAACAATAAAACCCAAACATGCTGGTAAATGGTAAATGAGCTTACTTATATATCACAAATCTCTCAAACTTCATGACTCACTCCTGCTCACACTGTGTCTCTATCGCTGCCCCATTTGTTCCAACTTTTTCTTCTTCCTGTGGATTTTTTTGCACTTGACAAATAACTTCGTCTAAATCAGAAAGGAGGTGGGGGCTGTTTGTTTGTTTGGTGGGGGTGAAAATAGATTGTGCATTGGGGTGTTTTATCCATGAGGCTGCCCATCTTTGCTGTCCAGCCTTGCACAATAGAAATCTGGTGGTCTCATATGATTGGATCCCTGGCGTGACATCCCGCCCTATACTGTATATGAAAGTGAAGGAGCAGTTTCCAAAGCTGAGACTGAAACTGCAAAAAAAATGTTTTAAAACCAGTTTGTGTTACTTTTCTATGTTTGCCACAGAACAAAGTTATTTATTTAATTCAGTATCATATTTCACTGGATATGTAATATGAAGAAATGGTGGGTGCTGGGACTTTAGAGGTCCTAGTTCATTCATGATGAGACTGTTGTGACAACACAACCACCTCATACCAGCTCCCTTGGTTTGCAGCCACAGGACCTGGGCTCCCTGCAGTCATTGAGAAAATTGTGAACTAGTAGGCTAAAGGATTCTAGGTCAAATGTGAGACCATCTGATAAAGCTTGGAGCAAAGTGGTTTACAATGTCTCAGAGAACAACTTATCCTTTACAATATCAAAGACTGCAAACACGGAATGACTTTACTACAGAACAGTTGCTGGAAATATGAGTGTAGGCCAGAGGTCATAACAGGAGTGGCACCTTCATACTGCAGAACTGAATTAATGTAAAGAAGAAGGAGCCAACATTTTCTCACAACAATGAGAGAAATTGATAAAGTAATATAGAAAACAACTAATGAGAGTTATTGCTGCTAAAGGTCGTTCTACTAGTTATTAATTTATGGTGGTAATTTGTTTAGTAATTAGTTTTTCGCACATCTTTTACATTTTGACTACATTTTTGTTTAATATCAATGACCTATTCATATTTGTTGTGTGGTTTTGTACAGTTGAGGTTAAACTGGAAAAAATAGGGAAAAGAACATATAATTGTTATTATGTCTTGAAAGGTAAATCTGTAAAACTGAAAGCTGGTGACCTTTCCTTTTTCCCATGTGGATACAATCATTTTCAGCTATTGCCACATCCTAAACGTTCATCTTTCTCAATATTTCACATCTTGCTTCTAATTGTTCCCCTCTATATTTAGCATGTTTCATCATTTACAACACTGATTAGCCTTCCCAAATGAGCTCTGCTGGCATTGATGGGCTCTTTGGTCCCTGACTGTTACTCTCTTCTTCTTGCAGACATTTATTTGAAGGCACAGACTGTGTTCCCAGCTTGACATCAAGTCACCACTTGTTTAATCAGTCTCATTAGATCACAAATCATGTCAGTCAATCACCCACCATGACTGCAAATCAAGAATGCTTTCACATAAATGACTGTTTTTGATAAAAATCTGAATCAGTCACAAACCTCTGTAAACCTTTTTGCCATCTCTGTTTAATATACGGAACATGTTGTAGTCACAGAAACACTTCTGTTTAATTCACATTTTAATGTCAGCAAGCACTGATTTAAAGTAAAGCAGTCTAAAAACCTGTCGATGACAACTGCACTTTAAATGAGAAGAAAGGCAACAAAAAAAAAAAAAACACAACAACAACAACAATATGTTTCCAGATGAATAAATCAATGGGTTCAGCTTACTGTAGCAAAATGTTGAGAAAAATCTGAAAACAAACAAAAACAAACATACAAAACAAAAAACTCTCAAAACACAACAAAGTCCAACTAAAGAAATAGTATTCTTAAAAAATGTGAATGACTGCTGAAATCTGCAAAAACCCAACAAAAAAACAACAACCCTGAAACTAAGTTCCATCCTACCATCCATCCCACCTTCTTCTTTTTTGGGTCACGGGGGTCACTGCTGCCCATGTCCAACAGTCACTGTGTGAGAGGCGGGGGACATCCTGGACAGGTCTCCAGTCCATCACAGGGACACATCGAGACAAACAAGACAAACAACCATTCACCCACACCTAAGGACAATTTAGATAACATGCATGTTTTTGGTCTGTGGGAGGAAACCTGAGTACCTAGAGAAAACCCACGCATGCACGGAGAGGACATGCAAACTCCACCCAGAAAGGCCCCCAGCTGTGATTTGAACCAGCAACCTTCTCGCTGAGAGGTAACAGCTCTACCAGTTGCTCAACCGTGCTGCCTGCAGATGTTCAATCCACGTCAATTCAGTTTATTTATATAGTGCCAATTCACAACAAAGTTGTTTTAGGGCACTTTACAGGAACATTCACATACATAGAAAAGCCAATTACGGTAGTAAAGGTCTCTAAGGAAGCAGCAGACTCGTTAAATCTTCACTTCGTTGCAGTCTCCCATCCTGAGCAAGCGCAATGGCAACAGTGGAAAGGAAAAACACCCTTTTAACAGGAAAAACCTCCAGCAGAACCAGGTTCAGGATGGCCACCTGCTTTGACCAGCTGGGTTTGAGAGGAACAGGAAGGAGAGACAAATGAACACAGAATGGCAGGTCCAGATTTTGGTGCAGGTGTAGCTCCTATTGGAAGAAAGAAAGAATCACATGTCAAGTATAGAAAAAAAATTACAAATACAAATCAGGTTGGGCAGAGTAAGAAAAGACAGGAGTACAGTATAGTGAAGAAATGCGGTCACTTTGTCTTCCAGCAGTCTATGCCTATAGCAGAGTAACTAAGGGATAGCTCAGGGGGGAGTGGTGGTGCAGAGGTTAAAGATGGTGGGCATGTGATCGGAAGGTTGCTGGTTCAAGCCCCGGTACCGACAACACCCACACCTGCCCCCACCCTCATTCGCCACACCCTGAGCCCCTGAGCAAGGCCCTTAACCCCACCATCTGCTCCCTACACAGGTCTCTCTTGAAAATGAGTTCTCTAGTCTCAGTGAGACTATCTGTACAAATAAAGGGTAAATGAAATGAAAAACAAAAAACAAACAAAAAAACAAGCCAACCCTAACTATAGGATTTATCAAAGAGGCAAGTCTTAATCCCAGTCTTCAAACTGGACAATGTGTCAGCCTCATGGACAGAAACTGGAAGTTGGTTCCTCAAGAGAGGAGCCTGAGAACTGAAAGATCTTCCTCCCATTCTGCTTTTGGAAACTCTAGGAACCACAAGTAAACCTGCAGTCTGAGAGTGAAGTGCTCTGTTAGGAAAATATGGAACAATAAGATCTGTAATATAAGATGGAGCTAGGTTGTTGAGAGCTTTGTAGGTTAGAAATATTTTGAATTATATTCTGGATTTGACAGGGAGCCAATGGAGAGAAGCTAAAACTGGAGAGATATGATCTCTCCTATCAACTCATTAAAACTCTGGCAGCAACATTTTGAGTCAGCGGAAGACTTTTCAAAGAAGTTTCTGGACACCCAGATAATAAACAATTGCAACAGTCCAGTCTAGATGTGATAAATGCATGGAACAGTTTTTCTGCATCATTTGGACAAGATGTTTCTAATCTTAGTGATATTACGCATGTGGAGGAAAGTCATTTTGGTAACATTTTAAATGTGGGGGTTAAAAAACATATCCTGATCAAAAATAATGCCAAGGTTTTTAACTTTAGAAATGGAACTAAAAGTTAGGAGTTCAACAAAAATATAGAGATTAAGAAAATGCAATTTAAAGGTTCCTTTACGGAAATTTTAAGAGCAAGGTGTTTTAAAATACTAAACTCATTTGTCCAGTACAATGTACTACTGTTTGCAATGCAGTTCGGTGGAGA